>DWCF01000528.1:0-44446 GCA_018230265.1 Delias oraia | reverse complement strand
TGAGTAGCGCACAAATGTATAATACTTTTATGAAAATGTATATATATTTTTTCGTATCTTCACTCGTGAGAAGCTATTTTGAAGCATATGCTGACGCACTAATTGTGCCGGCAGGTCAGAAGTGATACCTCACAGAAAACTCAGCGTGAAATGATACTTGTACTGCGCTTCGCAGTGAGTGAGGATATTGGAGACCGCTTAAGCGGTGTAAAAAACCGGCAGCACAAAAAATTAATTATGATATGATTATGATCTTTTAATTTAATTCATTTTTATTTATAATTTACCATTATAGTTAAAAAAATAAATATACTTATCTTTTATCGGGTATATATTTAAAAAATTTAAGAGTATTGACAAAAAGATTTTTAAAATCTGTTCAAGCACATTTCAATCCAATCAAAGTTCTTTTAATAACAAGAAAATATAAAAACTGGTGTTATATCAATAATTTCTCATTCAACAAACACCGCCACCGAACCGCCAATTCAATGGATAAATCGATATATCATGTAAATTGTAATATCATCTTCCAACTCATTTTTCATGATCCCAAGCATCAATGAACACAGGGTCGCTTCTATGAACCGAATAATCCTTAATCTTCAGTAAAATTAACTTATAAGACCCTCGAGGTATGCACATATCTTCTTCTCACGTTTTCTTACTTTCATTTTAGAAAAGTGTCTGTAGATTAATTAAAATTGCTATTAAGCTAAATTATATTTAATTTATATCAAACTGTTTCTTTTTAATTACAAAAATATATTTTTTTTTTGTGAAAATCATTCACAAACCGTTAAAAATGAATGGATAATTAAAATGTAAAAAATGAAAGCGAAAAAAGAATTATTTACGTATCTTTACTATCTAAATTTAATATAAATCTTTCAATATTTTTAATTAAAGCAGAGAATTTTCGTTACAGAGTATTTTTAGTCTTGCCCGAAGTGACGTTAAACGTGATGGGTACTATGTGGATGTATTGCGATGTCATCGAATGTGACGTAACGGACAAATTCTCCAGTATTGTTATACAAAGTAAGTCGCCTTCAATTTCGTGATTTGCTGTTTAACAGTACGAGTTTCTATTTGTTTTGGTGATAACTGGTTTTCCATGTTATCCTAACCAGATATGAATAAGCAAATCATGGAAATTTAGAGATTATCTTAGGTCATCATTTTAATAACTGCCTCTCTTGGGTAGCTTTTCACCCATGGGAGAGCCATGCTGAAGAATATGGTTCGAAGTGATACCAAGGGCTTTAAGAATGCTCAACGTGAAACGGTACTTGTACTTTGTTTCACTAAGTGAGGATAACGGAGGCCCTTAAAATGCCGCTTAAGTAGCGTAAAACGCCGGCAACACAACCAATGCGCAGACTGTGGCTCAGTTGTCCATGGGCGGCGGTGTTCTCTTACCATATAGGAGATCATCCTGCTCCGTTGACCGCTGTACTCTAAAAAAGTTGGTGAAATTGCTTTGTAAAAGTTTGTAAAGTTTGTAAATTTTAGACATGCATTAGAGTTAGGTTAGGTGCTTATGTAAAACCTTACTTATTTTATGGTAATCTTATTGTGATAAGTTTACTGTCAAACATAATAAAAATATCTTTTTTTTACTATCATAATCTACCTATGAATGACCTTTAATTATTATTAGAATACGAAAAGAATTTAGATTATAAAAATTTATTTAAAAATAAGTTTACTGAGATAATTGAATATAATTTGTAATTATGAATGTATTTTTCTAGGTATAGTTCTGTTAAATTGGGTGCAATTAGCACTCACAGTATTCGGACTGTTCATGATATTTGACCCCTTGGGATCCGTGAACTACGACGAGATGCTGGACACTCCAAATCAGGCCCGGCATCATAGGAAAGTCACTGGGCTCTGGTCAAGACGGTTTCGATGGGCTTTCTGCTGGCTGAAGAGAGACGAACACGGAAAAGAAGCTTTCCAACAAGTGGCTGGTGAGGAACAATCGAATATTTCTTCTAACTTAAGCCTTTAATATTTTTGTTAAGGCGTGTATAAATTATCTGTGATGATTGTGTAGAAATAAAAAAGTATATAGAGATACAAGCTAGAACTAGACAGTTATTGTGAATAATAGTACTGGCATCTTTATTACACAGAGATAATTTTAACGGTTATAGTCAATTTAAATACCGCATTATTTAAAACTATTCATAATAACACATACCCGTTATGCGAGATGCCTTCTACAATCTCAACTATTCAAGATTAAAACGACACTTTGGCGATTAAAGATTTAATAATATGTTAAGTATTGCAATATAAATGAGATAGATTCTTGAATTCATCTAATTTGTACTTATTTTTGACTTTAAGATGTTTGATAATTTTATTTAAATGAAATTGTTAACACATTAGTTTCGCGGTAAAACTTTTACTTTTTTAAATCATCACCAACAGCCTATCAAGTCCACTTCTGGACATAGGCCTCGCCAAGGACGCCCACCTGTTTTAAATACATATCAATAAAGCTAAAACTTTTTAGTAAATCTCAGTGAATAATTAAAAAAGTACCTATTGTCGAAGTTGTTTGTATTTAATAATTCTATGACTGTGTGCTACCGATACAAACAATTTCTTTTTGGATAACTCTCTTCTGAAATACATAAAAAGGGATTTCCCTACGCTGATTTATAGTTATAATATAAACCTGTCCATGTCCAAGGACGTCAACCTTCACGTACCATCTTTAAAACCTTCTGATGTATCTTTTTTTTTGTGGATAACGAACCGGGTGGGACTCTTACATGGTAAGAGAAAACCGCCGCCCATGGACACAGTTCGCGCATTAGTTGTGTTGCCGGCTTTTTACGCCACAGAAGCGTCATTTTAAGGGCCGATATCTTCACTCACTCTGCTAAACACAGTACATGTATCGTTTCAGGCTGAGTATTCTGTGAGCCAGTGGTATAACTTCAGACGAGCCGGCCCTATTAGTGCTTCCGTATATGCTTCAGCATGGGTCTCCCACGTGTAGCTTCTTATTAATTCTGATTAGATTAGAATAATTGTGGGGATAAAATCATTCCTAGTTACGGTAATGAAAAAAATTACCAACCACTAAAATATATAACTATGTAAAATGAAACAAGAAAATATATCAAGCAATTCTTAAATACAATATGGTTTAAATGTTCCATTTATTTGAGCGCACTTAGAAAAGCGGCACAAATGCGCTCAATCGATTGAAATAATTATTTTCAACAGACGAAGTGTCTCATGTAGTTGGAGACGAAAATAGCAATAAGACGCGATGGCTAGTGCTTAGTGCTTCTAGTTTTCGTATAAATTTAAAGATCACTTCGTATTGGAAAATAAATGACATAGCGTAGTTGTTGCTATTATGTATTCAAGTTAGCATTAAATAATTTAATTTCAACAATGTAATTAAATATTCTAAAGGCAAAAGGTCAACAATAAAAAATATCGACCAAAGTGCTTTTTGCACTGTCTGATTGATACCACGGGCTCACAGAATACTCAGATTGAAACTGTACTTGCTTTGTGTTTCTCAGAATGAGTGGGGATATCGGAGGTCCTTAAAAGTGCCGGAGGCTTTAAGCAACGTAAAAAGCCGGCAACACAACCAATGCGCGGACTGTGGCGCTGTTGTTCATGCGCGGCGGTGTTCTCTTACCGTATAGGAAACCCACCTGCTCCGTTGTCCGCTATAGAATAAAAAAAAGTAACTCTTTAGTGGAATACTCTAGTATTTGAAGTCAATGTAGTACCAGGGTTTTGAATCTGATAACTAAATGATAATATTTTAAAATTCACACAGCTTTAATGGAACAATGTGAATTAAAAAGATATACTAGCTACATTCTTTGTAAACATTTTTGTAGCACACGCCAACTTGTTTTTAACCTTGTGAAAATTCCTTTTTTCTTATGCAGCGTTGTTAAGCGCCCTATTCAGGTCAACTGACCTTGTGCCGTCAGACGTGGTCGCCGGATGTGTTTTGTTGAGGGTCCGACAGAAGCGTGAAACGCGAGAAATGCGCCGCATACAAATGTTGAACGACGAAGAGCCAATATACACAATGGATGTCAACAAAGTTTTCTCTGAAACACCGCCTTGGATGAACCTAGACCTCGCGCTGCACTATTTGAGGCTATCGATCGCCGCCTACGGGTGGCCGTATGTTATTTATCGCCATTGCTTCACGGGATTCTGCAAGTTGGCGCGCCATTTGACCTGTTGCTGCTGTCGGTGAGATTCTTGTAACCTTTTTCATATCCGATTCATTTAATATTACGGCCCCAACCTCAACTATTGGGATATCTTTATGAAATACGAAACCGAGTAATATTGATTACAATATCATCGATTATCCATTATTTTCCTCACGAAAGATTTAATTTCAGTTTTTAATAATAATTTATATTGTTGTGGGTATTAAACGCAGTTTCTGTAATTTAGAGGTCTATTTAGCGCCGTCATGCAGTCTAATTGGACCCTATTGTGGAATAAATATACCGTTTTACTTATTAAAAAATACAGTAACTCACAGAGCTATAAATGCCAAGTATTTCGTGAAAGTTTTAACGAAGCAATAATGCACTTGACACTCAAAATTCTTTATTCATGCTTAAATTGATTTTAAGAACTGTATTGTAGTGAGCTTTTGTGATAGTACCTACTACCAATTTCTAGTCCATACATTGCTTTTTATACACATTTTAATTGAAATACGCATTGCACAGAGCTCTGTTATTTTTGTAAGCTCGGTTTGTAGGCTGCCTTTTTTTCATCTGTAATTAAAACGAAAATCCTGTCTGTTTCATCTCCAATAGAGAAATTTAGTGGTTAAATATACTGAAATATATAGTGATGTATAATAGAAGTAGTATTGCCCAAATTCAGTGTTGGTCTTGCATTTGTGTAAGACCAAGACCGCCTTATTTTAGCAAGACCTAGGCTGGCCGTGTAAAATTTGAGCTTGCTGTTAGACCAAGATTTGGAGCGCAATACCAATACCAGGTATTTTGGCGGAAGACCAAGACTGGCTAAGTCTCGTCTTGTTCTTGCTTTTGGGCAACACTAAATAAAAGTGTTATTTAAAAAAAACAATGGTAAACAAATATTTCCTATTAAATTTATAGGAACATTAGTAACTAAGCCTAAATACTGTATATAATTAAATACTTAATCTCTAGTGCAATACTACAAAAAGTAGCATAATGGATCGTTATGTCTGGTCGATATCTAACCGATAATATATATAACTGAAGTGTCAGATAAAAATATGAACATAACGGCTGTAATAAACGCGGTTATGAAAATTTAATGTCCAAAGATCGTCTGTTCGTTTGATACATTTGATTAGGGTTTTCACATGTGGGAGATACATTCTGACTCGGCTGTGAGTACGGAAGGGCTCATAAAATACCCACCTAAAAATACTCGCTAATTGTAATATATCGCTATGTGATTGAGGGTACATAGGCTCACTAAGTTTCGTCTGTAATTTAAGTAGCATAAAAATCCCACAATGAAACCAAAGAACTTCAGTGGGGTTCACGGGGTAGGACAACCTCGAGCGGCGGTGATCTCATACAATTAGGGCTCTGCATGGGCTCCGCATGTATTGTCCGCATAATCGTAAAAAGATGAATACATCTTTTTACGATTATGCGACTATACAATAAATATATCATAATTACTCGTGTACTGTACTGTAAAAGTACTGAAAAAAAAATGTCTGAAAATCTCTTAAAATGCACATAAACATTTCAGAATAAATTTAGGTTTAGAGGGAATTAAATAAACTAACTATATTATAAGACGAAACAATATAATGAATATTTAATTGTGATTGACTATAGTGAAAATAACAATCGGTGTTTTAGCTTTATTCCATATTTAATCGAAGAGAAATGATGTTTACTAATTTCTATTGTATCTATTATACGTTTCTTAAAATGCTTTCGCAGACCAAAGAATACAATAGTGTCGGATGACAATTGCTGTCTCTGTCATTTTGCTGGAGTGAAATACATGTCTAAGCTTTCATCCGATGACATCATATTCGCATCATTCAACAATCGTGTTTTCGAAGTAAGTATTTCACTATCTATTTATACATATAAATTTTATAATATTACTTATAACTACTTGAAAATTACTAATAATTAATAAATAATTATTTAATTAGATTTGAATTATATGCTGAATCATTTGTTGACTACTCGTACTTGTACTGTGTTTCGCAGAGTGAGTGAGGATATCGGAGGCCCGTAAAAATACCTCTTAAGTGGCGTAAAAAGTCGGCACCACAACCAAAGCGCGGACTGTGGCGCGATTGGTGATGGGCGGCGGTGTTTTCTTTCACCATATAGGAGACCCACCTGCTCCGTTGTCCGCTATAATATTTAAAACAATGATAACGTCACAATAGACCATCGATCACAATCCGTACATGTCAGTTCGACGGCCTCAAATACGGAGAAATAAAAATGACACTCAAAAGCATGTTGCCATTAGCAGTTAAAGCAGAACTTGAAGTCTTAAAATGACTTTCTATTTTGAAATTCTTTTGAGATTCGCCTAATTGACAATCATCGTATCTACGTGCCCGAATATAACTGAATGTAATTTAAAAACTAAAAATATTTCAAATATTAGCGATTTGAAATTACCAATGCATTTTTATATAAATTAAACATAACTAAATTGTTAGTCATATAAATGCTTTTTGTAAGAGTTTGATTTATGAAAAAAAATTAAAATAGAACAAAGGTACTCTAATAATAATTTAAAGTGAATATTTAAAGAAATTATTATAAAAATACATACAATGGTAGATATACGACCCCTTTTTTATAGACTATGTCAGCCTTGTGTACTTGTAATGTGTAAAGCGAAAATCTTATTTTGCTTCGCGGGACCGAACCCAGAACCATTGACGCGAAACAATATTAGAGCGACCGACTTATCTAAGGAAATAACAATAGAAAACACAGGAAAATGCTTATCCGATGTCCTAACTAAAACTCCAGCACCTTAGCAGTAGCCGAAAATAACAGTTGAATGGATATAATATCGAAGTTTAAAATTAAAACTTTTTAACGGTTTTTTAATGGTTCTTAAAATTGACCGGGGTCATTCAAAAGAACAAATCAAAATTTAAATATTTACTAAAATTTATAAATAAAAAATTTATGAGAATTGTAATGTTTTTATAGTAACAATGATTATCCGTTGTAAGCAATATTGAGATAATTAAGATATCACAGTAATCTAAAGGTCCGCGGCCCTGAGCTCACTTCCGCAAACATCCTTTTTGTTTGAACTTACTTTTATTAATTTCTATTAAATGACGTAATATCATGTAAAAGAAAAACATACAAGTCTTCTTCTGCCTCAACTTTTTTAAATTTGTAGGTACGTGTAATGATTTAATAAAAATAACATTTCCATTAAAATGCAGAATTGGGAAGATAACTGAACTGTTATCATGACTGTTTTTAGCTTCTATAATTCTTCTAAATTTATAAAAAATTGTTTAGAAAGAGAAATTATAATTATTTTTGATAAGTTGTCAAAATATGTCAACAAATGTGTCAGATTTAGTAGCGTTGTAGAGTATTAGGCCGTGTTTCTGAAACCAGAAAAAAAAACTTTAAAAAAATATTTATAAAAATCTGTTAAATGTCAAAACATTCGTGGTTATAAAATATGATATTTTTAATTCCCAAAATGAATTGAAGTCCTAGTATAATGTAAAATTCATTTTTCATAGCTACCATTTTGTGTGATTGTGGACCACGAGAGGGAGAGCATAGTGGTTGCAATACGTGGTTCTATATCACTAAGCGATATCTTCACGGATTTCACCGCTGGTTCCGAGAGGTTCGAAGCTGATGGTAAATTAATTTATTGAAATTGCTTGAAAACCTTTATTGAAAAATAGATTCCATTATTCGCATTGTTTATAGTTTGAATGAATAAAATCAAATTATATAAATAATAAAAATATCTTATGTATTTATTATTTGTAAGTTTTATATTTATTATTTATCTTATGATTTTCCCTAAATACTCAGCGTGAAACGGTACTTGTACTGTGTTTCGCAGAGTGAGTGAGGATATCGGAGGCCCTTAAAAGTGCTGCTTAAGCGGCGAGTAGAAAGCCGGCCAACACAACAAATGCGCGAACTGTGGCGCAGTTGTCCATGGGCGGCGGTGGTCTCTTACCATAAAGGAGTCCCACCTGCTCCGTTGTCCGCTATAGAATAAAAAAAATTATGATTTAAAGTTTGCGCTAATGTGAAAGTGATATTCGCCATTGATTTTGATAAATTTTATCATAATATTTGTGTAAGATTAGAATAAAAATAAGAATAAATAAAAATGCAACATTCATGTATTTCCTCCATTCTTGCACTACTACAATAGTTCTTTCTTTCCAAGGATTACCAGAAGGTACGGCAGCTCATAAGGGAATGTCTATGGGTGCTGCGAAAATGTTCCGACGGCTGACCCCAGTCCTTGAACGTGCCTTTCAGCAGTTCCCGCATTTTGATCTAATATTAACAGGTAAGAAGGTCATTCGGTGATTTATAAATTGACAGTGATTTGTCATAATTGTATTTTCTAATAAGTAGTATTTCCTTTTGTATTTCTATTATAAGGATTATTTGGTAACAACGTAGACCAATTTGGCACGATGTCTTTTTCAATTATATTTAACTACCAGAATATTTCTATAAATAACTGTTTTTTTTCGCGAAATACTATGTTTATAATTATATATATCTGTTTAAAATTATTTACATATCACTTATACTTAGACAATAACAGAAAAGAAGTCTAAAAAAAAGTATAAAGCCTATTCAATTGAAAGATTCTCTTTTGCACCCAAGAAGAAATATTAACTATCAAAAATAATATTGATTGCTTACATTATATTTTCAAAGTATTGTTATAGGTTTTAGTATTATATTGTATATATATAGCGAAATAATTCATAGGTCACAGCCTCGGCGCAGGAGTGGCCGTCTTGGTGGGGATTAAGTTGAGGCCGAGATATCCGCATTTGAAAGTGTTTGCATTTTCTACACCAGGTCAGTTCTTTCAAATAATGATCCTAAGCGTATGAATAAATATAAGATAACAACCACATTATAAATTCAACATATTTTAAGTGGATTATTAAAAAATTTATCTCATTTGAAAAACATTTAAAGTAATACATATAAGCAAACTATTTTAATACGTTCACTCGTAGGATTTAGTATTTATTATTTAATTTAAATAAAAATATTAGATTTATTATTTAGTTCTAATAAAAATACCTGCAAGTGATCTGGAAACATCACTATCTCTGTGAAACTTCCGGGTGGTTTTCTGCAATAATGTAGAATGTGAAAACTTTTTACAAAAATCTTTTTAAAACAAATTACGTAGTCGAATAATTTTAATAGATTTATTTTACTCTTTAAAAATAAATAAAAATGAGGTTTCTTCAATTTGTTTAAATTCAACACATATAGACTAATTTTGGCGTTAATTTTGATAAATATGTATGGGAGAACCTACATTCTATATATTATTATAATAATTAACTGTACATTATTTGATTATGAAAAATGATTGCAGCTGGTTTAATCAGTCGAGAGGCAGCGCGCTATACGGAGAGTTTTGTTCTGACAATTGGAGTTGGTGATGACTTGGTGATGAGGCTCAGTGTCCATAGTATAGAAAACCTCAGGACTAAAGTAATACAGACTATACATGCTACTAAATTACCCAAGGTACAATTTGATTTTATAACGAGGTTTTCTTTTTATTCGTATGATGTGTTAAGTAATTTTTACCTGTCACCCGGAAATTTTTATTATTAAAAATAAAATGACATCTAAAGATTTTCAAGATTGCATAAAAATTATCCAAATTTTGTCAGGCATTAAGCATTACTAGTTTTTTTACGTTGGTGTATATTTTTTGGCCTACTCTAATATTGTCTATAACTGATTTCTGCATTAAATTTATAGATAAATATCTAGTGAGTTGAGTTAAATATAGTTGTATAAATGAGTTTTTCTTGTGTTATGTTCACTTTAATTATTGTTTTCTTTTTTTTTCTCCTTTTCGATGCATACGTAAGCGTCACTAATGAAGTCATTATTTATATTTGTAGGTTTTATAATTTTATATCAGATAACCAATATTTCAATTGCAGTACCGAATAATGCTAAATGGATTCGGCTACGCGCTATTCGGAGTACCAGCCCGGGACCTGGAGTCAACCTGGCGAAGGCCCGAAGACCTAGAGGCGAATCACTCTGACGATTCCACTGATGCCTTGCTATGCCAGGGCGTCTCCACCGTGAGTGCTGTCAGTAAAACCTTTTTTCAGGTCTATGTGTTTTGTGGCGTCTTGTAACTGTGCTGTGGAGGTAAGCACTGCGTGCCCATGTTTGGCTTGGATCCGAGAAAAAGTTTTTATTGTATTCTAATTATAGAGCTGTTAAAAGTATCACTATATTGATTAATAGTTTTTATATAAATTAAAATGAAACATTTGTGAGATCTATAGTTTTTTTATGGTATAGCGGACAACGGAGCAGGTGCGTATCCTATAAAGTAAGAGAACACCGCCATGAACAACCGCGCAAACAGTCTGCGCATTGGTTGTGTGGCTGGCTTTTTACGTCGCTTAAGCGGCATTTTTAAGGGCTTCTGGACTCACTCAATCACTTCGGACAAGACGGCCCAATTAGTGCGTCCGCATATGCTTCAGCATGGCTCAGCCATACCGCCGTACCGAAGAGATACACTTACCTTGATCTCTCTTAACCTATGCTTTGAAGCCAGTGATTTATTTTTAGTATACGAACCCCTTTGTTTATTTTTTGTATTACTCGTGATCATTACACCGAAAAAAACTTTAATTAAAAAATAGACTAATTTAAAGTATTTCAAAGCAAAAATAAGTGGCAGTAATAGCCATCTATGTTCCGTTATTCTACGGATCCAACCCAAGAATTCACTTTTTTTACTAATATTCAGTCGATCTGATTCATTATGCTAGTAACATACATAAGGGATAGGCCAAGGTAAATATATTTTTGTGTGCTGTTTTCGTGTTTCATTGACCCATTTTATGTTTTTTTCGCAAGGCTATGTATTTGCTTTTCATTTATTTGCGTATCATCTTACCTAAGTTAAATTAAACACTAAGGATTGAAGGTCACTGCTTAGAATCTCATTGCAAAAAATGTCGAACAGTGTTTGTAAGGCAACATTTGTAATGCTAATGATGGTTTGCTATTGTAGATGTAACTAATACAAAACAAATCAACTTCAACTCTTTCCTAATAAATAATTTCTAATAACATAATATATAATAAATAAATTGCTACGTATATAATAACAATATTCCTAATTAATAAATAGTAAAGTTAGTATAATATTTATGAAAATGTATTGAATTCCAGGAGGCAGCACTAGTGTCGCGGAATGTATTCACGCGAAGATTCTCATCGGCGCGTCTCTTTACGCCCGGAAGGATATTGCATATTGTTCGTCGCAAGCGCATGGGGATTGAAAAGTAAGTGCATTTTGTTGATGTTATCACCTGTGGGAGACTCTTGCTAGAGCATATGCTGACGCACTAATTGGGCCGGCTCGTCCGAAGTGATACCACGGCCTCGCAGAATACTCAGCGTTAAACAGTACTTGTATTGTGTTTCGTAGAGTGAATGAGGATATAGGTGACCCTAAAAATACCGCTTAAGTGGCGTAAAAAGCCGTTGTTCTCTAAACGTATAGGAGACCCAAGAGCTCCGTTGTCCACTATACTATAAAAAATCTTTATTATATCTTAAACTCTATTCTGTACAATAATAGAACATGATACAATTAAAGATCTCATTGACTTCCTTATTGTTTAATTATTCAAATATAAACCGTTTACGTAATATTAGGAATGAGTTTTGCTTTGGAATTCAATGTCTCATCATAAGACTTGTAAATATTAAATTGATCCATGTTTAGGTGTAGGAATATTAATTAAATGTATAAACATTAATTCAAGTTCTTGATGACTTTAGTTTTCAAATAATATTTTTAGATTATTTAGTGTTATTATGTTTACTAATTATTGATCCACTTAATTACATGCATAACTTTAGTGTAGAAACGGAAGAGGAAAGGTTCGTATTTAATATTAAAAACAATGTCGTTTCATTTTCTTTTAATCGACCCACGTAAGACAAATATTTGTTTATTCCCCAGACTAAGAACCCCGGACACTAGTACACAAACAACGCAATGTTTGTGTACGTAGTTTATTTCACTGATTTTTCATTGCATTAAGCAAGTAATATATTATATAGCATAATTATATAGAATTTGAAATAAACATCGTTTATATTTTTATTGGTTACATGTTTTTATTAAATTTAATATATTTTACAGAAAAGTGCGTATCCAAGAACCAACGTACGAAATGCGATGGGCGTGTGCAGAGGACTTTATGGAGCTGCAAGTGATGCCGCGAATGTTGCTCGATCATCTCCCCGAAAACGTACATAGGACGATTGAGACTATTGTTAAGGAAAAACACCATTATCGAACGACTGATGTCGTATAAGTACAAAGTAGGTCTGAAATTAGGTCAAAGTTGGTTACTAAGATGGTCCTAGGTTCTTGTGGCCATTTGGGTTAATCTTTATTCACCTCGGCTTATATTTACACCATAACTGGGTAAATTGTACTTTATAATATATAATCTCGTTATAGTTAAAATAGTTTTTGTAAAATAATTTCAATAGCAGAACATTCTCGAGTCCACATAAAGAGGCCACAATATCTATGGAATATAAAATTCTCGTCAAACTTATTGGTTTAACTTCGTTTGTTGGTACACATCAATTCCTACTGATACATAAAATAGGACCAAATTAAAATGACTTAAAACTGTATTAATGATACCTTGTGTTACTAGAGGACTTTGCAACAGAGCCTATTTAAAAATCGACAGAAAACAGATAGTTGAAGTACATATTAATTAAGACGTATCTCTTATTGACTTGATAATTAGTTTGTATCGTTGAACGAACAATTTGTAAATATTTTGTATATAATAGTGTAAGCGCAATGTGAGAAGACTGTGATGACGTTTTATATGAGATATATTCTTGTGAAAGCCGCGAGGCTTGTGGAAAGAAAATGTAAATAAATTAACGTAATGTAGAACCTATATTTTGTGAAAAGGGGTTTGTTGTTTCATTGCTCAAAATTGAAAGCAATTTTTTTAAATTCAATCTTATTTTGGGACGATATAAATTTTGCTTGTGTAAATTTTTCTGGATTTTATGGCCGATTGTCAAGAGGTAACTCGTTAATTTTAATTTATTTCGTAAATCAAGATGAGTTTTTGTAAATTAATTTTATGGTGCTCATATGGGAACAATAAAAGCAGGCTCTGATTGCATATTTTTTTAAAAATTATTTAGACAAACTACTACCTGAAGTTATTTAAAAATTGCTCAAATATCCGATCGACTCTGAAATCCATATGCTACCGTAAGTACAATAATTAGTGTAAGATGGTTACCCGTGTCAATTAATTTACATACAAATTATTTAAGAATTTGAAAAGAAACGTACTTCAGATATAAATAAGCATATCTTAGTCTCATAATATTGTTTAAATATATGTAGATGTAGCCGTAGGTAGAGAATAGACAGAAAGTTCTCCTTATTCTTTGGTTCTATATACCAAAATAATTTGTATTTGACTTTTCATCGACCTGACGCAAAAAGACATTAAATCTGTCCATTCTGTACTCTATGTCTGTAGTATAACTTACACATAATCTCTGGCCAAAAGTATTTTTCTATGTAATATATCTTCACAGCGTCATGTTTAGCCAATATTAAACTATATCTTGCCTTTTCTATTTTAGATAAGTAGCATTTTTATTACATTCCATTTTTACTAACCGTTTTAATTTTCAATTGTAAAACAGCGCATGAAGTCTTAGGGCATATTTTAAGACTCACTATTGATATCATGAAAATAATTAAGAACTTTGGAATAAGAGGGATTGTAATCTATAGTATTCAGAAGATGACTGGTAAACGATTGGTTGAGGTGTATGTCTACATTCGGACGATTTACGCTGGTGATGATAATTCAGAGGTAAATATAAAATTAAAAAAAAATAGGCAACCTTATAAGATGTGGCCATGTACTTAAAATCAATATTCTAGCCATCATAGTTCTTACAACAGTTTTTTTTATGCAACACATGTTATTTTATTAATGCGCATTTCCTTTGTACATTGTTAGTTATTTTGTATTACTTTTATACATTTTGTTCCTAATTTACCTAATACGTAATTGATTTTTAAGTTTTTTGGATAGTATAAAGGCCTTTTTATGATTTAAGAATCTCAAGATTTATTATAAATAGATAATTATAATAATAAAACAAAAATGTTACTCTTACCAGTATTTTGTAATTACTTTATAGTATTATAATTCACATCTGTTTCTTATTTGTAATGACTTCTAAGTATGTTAACTAAGGATCGATAGATGCTGCTGAAAAATTATAACTTTACTTAGAGAAGTCATTGCTTAACTTGCATACTTGAGTATTAGAAGGACCGAGGTTCTTTTCACTTGTACCCTAAATTAGGGGTTTTATTCTCACTGTTTATTAGAATATTATTCTAGAAATTATTACCAATATATTGTTGGGTTGGTGTTAATTTATAATAAATATATTTTAAGTAAACTTCATATGCTTTTTTATACATTTCCTTCAAAATTACTTATATTGACAAATATAAAATTTATTTCACATTCATCTAGCAAAACTGGACTAAATTGTATAGGGCAACTAGGATGACATACTACTCAATATTTGTGTAAGGAAAAAATCTTTTAACCTGAAGGGTGGAAAATTTCGATGAAATGGTTTTTTGTGATTATATTGTGAACGTTACAAATCAATCTACACATATCAGTTAAAAATATAAAAATAAAAAACTGTTGTGGAGAGACCTTTTTTAAGTTTTAATATATTTTCAGTCGACAATTTAAATGTAGCTTATTTCTAGAGAAATATTTGAGTATAAATAACACTTAACATAACTTTCTGAGAATACGAGTCCTATAAGCATTTTATAAAACGGTAGATAAATTCAATTGTATAATTTAAGAAAGCGATCTCAAATTACATAACATACAAAAAACTGAATCCATTTATCGAATAAGATACTATATTTTAATAACAAAGCAAATAAGTTCAAAATATCATCAAACAATGTTAATTATTATACAAATTGTAACAATCAACTTTTTTAATTTGGCTTTAAAGAGATTTTTTTCTATATCATACAACAGACATAACAATCATATTATGTTGCACTACATCTATTGTCTTATGTATTTAAATTTAGACGTATCTAAAGCACACACTACAATTATATAAAAGAGAATTGATATTGTTAGATATCATACTTTTTTGTTATGTACTTTTTTATGAATAAAATTTATGCATATCAACTTTCAGAATTTCAATTTTTTTATTAAAAGAATAGTTTATTGGGGCGATTTATTTGTTCAGAATAAAATGTTATCTTTGATTAAGCAGTAATTTCGAAAAAATACAAAACTGTTTTAAAAAAATAAATTGACAATGACTTTAGAGCTTACATATTAATTAACGAAGGCAATTACTATATCTACCCAAGCGATTATGATTAACATATAATTATAATAAACGATGTAAATATAAAAATATTTTTTCAGTCGATTCAATCATATCACAGTAATTAAACTGAATATTTGGGTGCCATCACATACATTCAGACGTAATTGTTCAATTGATTTAACAATATCCGTGTTTTTCATATTTAAATCTATAGACCTCTTTTTTGAAAGGAAAACACAGTTTTGCCTGCGAAATTTCACGTCAAAGAGAAGATTTAAGATCTTTCTCAACCAAAGTACACTTCCCCTTTTTATGAATGACGTGGTATATAAAAGATTTATACAACAAAAATATTTGGTATTTAATAAAGTTATGAGTTATATTACAGACGTCCGGAGATCTGTTTTATGTAAATATCATCTAAGTAGATTCTGGAGCTCTGTCATTGCTGTTTGGGATACAGCTGTTTTCTTTGCTTCAGTTTTGTATCTATGGACAAATTACCATTTAGTGCTTATTGTAAAATTGTTAAAAATGTATATCAGCAATCTTTTTTACCTACAATAATCAAAAATATTAGTTATTGATGAAGTCCTATTAGTATAGTAGTATCCTAATAGTAGTAGTAGTATTTAGTATTGATGAATACCTATTGATGAAGTCGTGGGCTATATCAGGTCGGTAGAGTGCCATATCTTTCAAATAAACTTGGTCATTGCCAAGAACCCGGCGGTACGCCAGCTCTCGCCAGCTTTCACCTCCACTTCCAACTAATAGTACTAGGCCTTCCATGAAACTGTAAAAGACATATATTACAATTAATATAGTTTAAAGAAAAGCAACACAAAATTAGTAAAAAATTAAATTAAAAGTTACTTAAGTCGTTCTTTTTTTCATAATAACAGTTTTAAACTGTTCTTGTAACATATGTGAAGTAAAATTTTCATGACGTTTTAAAGAAAGTAAAATAAATCACGGATAAAAATATAAGAGGTTCCACCTGCTGTGCTTTAAATAGGTCAAAAACTGTCTAAACCAAATTATTATTTCCGTAGCACACATTACTAATTCCAACCAAGCAAGCAAGGTGTACAAAAAAAATTCATCCTTGGGAGAGCCATGCTGAAGCATATGCTAACGCACTAATTGGGCCGGATCGTCCGAAATGATACCACGGGCTAAAGGAATACTCAACGTGAAACGGTACTTCTACTATGTTTCGTTTAGTAAGCGAGGATATCGGCGGCTTTTAATAATACCGCTTAAGGATAGTAAATAGCCGGCAACACAACCAATACGCAGACAAAGGCGGTTGTGTTTTCTTACCGTAAAGTAGACCTACCTGCTCTGTTGTCAGCTATACCATAAAAAAAAGAATTTGTGATGATATCTCACCTCAAATATTCGCTAACTAGCGTATACATCTGTCCCATGGTTCTCTTTAGAATGAGCCTTGTCGGGGAGGCATTTAACAAGGAAATTTGTAACGCTATCTGTTGTGCCAGATTGGCCATTTCTCCCGCGCTTCCCGTACACCCGCCTTGAAGATACAACTCGGCCGCATCACTGCAATGATTCAAAGCGGTCTCGAGCATAGTTCTCGTGGGAACATTATCGTGAATCTGGGGCCAGGTTGGCTGGGATTTCTTCGTCCCCTTCGGTTTGTCAGTCACCATTTTCTCCAAGTCGTCAATTAAATCCGACGCCTGTTTGCGTTTTACATTAGCGGCCTCGGAGAACATGTTGAAATGCAACGCGACCATTATATATGTGTCCGTGTCGCCTGGACAGTGTGTTTTCAGAAAGTCCAGGAGGCCGTGCTTGAACTCGGCTATTTTGTCCTGCTTCTGACCTAGCATGTAGTCGAATTGTCCGAGTAAATATTCGAATTGGTGGTTCTCGCGTAGAGCCTGGAAATTTAAAAGATTTACACAAAAAGCTGCGTTTCAAAATAGATTTTATGTATTTTATATTTAAATTGGCAAGTGCTGAGTGTTTTTCAACAATATTTTATGCTAACAATGTGCTAAGAGAATATAAAATATTAAAATATCATTACCTCATGGTAAGACGCAAATATTTTTGAAAAATGTATAAATACCTGCAGAATGTAAGAGCATTCGGTGTATCTCGCTAATCCAGTCAACAACCGCACCATAAGCCGCCAGGAGCGAGCTTGAAGCAATCTGGCGGCGAGCGCCTGCGCGGAGCGTAGTACTACGGCCACGCCCTCGGTGTCGCACGCGCTCGAGAAACATTCGTGGGCTACTACTAGTAGCTCAATTGATATTGTATTCACCTAAAATATCAACGTTAATAGATTTATTATAAATTATTTATTAATTTATTATAAACAACACAACCTTTATTCTAAGAGCCTATATAATTTTCGAAGAACAATAAAATGATTACTTTTTTCTAGATAAAGATGAGTTATGAAATATGAGGCTATATATTTTACTCTATTAAAACATTTAGATCATTTTAATTTAATGGAACTTAACTATTTTTCACATACTAACCTGCTTCGTTGATAGCTTTGCGCCTTTGGTTATTCTCCTAATGCTGGATTTAATTTCGTACCGTATGGGGATATTACTTTTCGATATGACGTCGAACAAATTCCTCCTCGTCTCCTTGGTAGTTCTATTCCCAGGCATATAAACAGTGGATACGGAAAACATTGACTCTGTTTCGGCGGACATCAGCGTTCCTTCCTCTGTCAATATAGTCTCTATTTCGTCTGCATCCAAATTTTGATATTCCTCGTCGATCAATGTCTCTACATCAAGACAACTATCGTCGAGAGTATTTTCGGGAATTTTTATCGAATTACTGGCTTTGTAGATCTTCTGGAACGCGACCAGATGATCCAAAACGAATCGCCCGATGTGACTGCAAGCGTCTGGCCGCATGTTAAGGAACATCTCAATGTCAGAATCAAGAATGTATCCCCACAGCGTGTATTGGAAATGTTCTTTTTGACGGAAAGACGATGTTTTCACCAGATGCGGCGATATTACGGCGGACACCATTTCGCGACAAAGATACTCAGCGATCTGAAAATATATGTTCACGCTATGTATATGTTATTCACACATTAACTAAAGATAAAGACTAATAATTATATAACAAACATAATTTATAGGGATAATTAAAAAAAGTGTTCAGAACTCGGTACAGTTCTGGTCTCACAGATTACGATGTGTAGAGTGAACCCTATTTAGCAAGAAATAAGACAATATACAAACCTGTCTCGTAGGTACATTAAATGTACGAAAAACGAGATTTGCCAAGGTCATACGAGACTTTCCGCTCACCAAGCTGATGAAGTCCAAAGCTCGATTTTGACATTTCAAAACGGACATGTAATCCCATCCGATTTGTAAGGCGATCCGAAAGTAATTCGCAATCTAGAAAAATAATTTCTGTATACGTTTATTTTTCTAAGTGTAAAATTAAAGAAAACATTGTTTATTTCGCTAAAATGTTAATACAAATATAATGTTCTAAGTGTCGATCAGCTTAGAAATTAACCATAGTTTACCTGTTTCACAACAGTAACGCCGCACTTCACAGCTAGAGCATCGAGCGCTGACAAGCGATCCGCTTCTTCTCGAGCGGCAAGATGCGGTATACAGCCTTCTTCTTGTCTTTCCTGTATCACCACTAGCTCCTCAAAGCTCGTGTCAGATGTTTCTGAAAATTATAGTCAACTATAGTTACTATATGATATATATTATATACTTTCTTATAGAATAGCGGACAACGGAGCAGGTAGGTCTCCTTTAGGGTAAGTGAACACCACCGCTCGTCACCAACCGCGCCATACTCCGCATTGGTTGTGTTGCCGGCTATTTACACCGCTTAAGCAGCATTTTAAGGGCCGCTATCTCACTTAGTCAGCGAAACATAATAGAAGTATCGTTTCACGCTGAGTATTCTGTGAGCCCGTGGTACCATTTCGGACAAGTCGGCCCAATTAGAGTATTAGCATATGCTTCAGCATGGCTCTGTCAGCTGCGACAGCATTAAGACACTCGCCCGGCCACTGTCGAGCCTTTGAGACCGAATAAATTATAATCGTCCGGACCGAGATTCGAACCCGCCAATACCTCACGCTTCATGATGGACTCTTAAAACCTTAAAAGCTATACTTTATATACTATACTACATAGTAATATATACTTTATATGTAAAAAATACTAGGGTTAGTTGATCTTTGTCTCTTATTTATTGATTTTCAATACAGGCTATTAAAAAATGGTCTAACTATGCTGAAATCGCAAGATACAAACATAAAAGTTTAAAATGACAAAGTATTCTCTTTAGCTCTTGTAAACAGGCTAAATTTACCTGAAAGTTTATTTTGCAAGGTCGGCGAAGATATTATCAGACGCAGCTCCTGCGGTAGTTCATAAGGAGAGCAGCTGCCTTCGGCTAATTTGAGACACGTTCGCATTATTTGCACCGGACATACTGATCTGGACAGAAACTCATCTGACACCTTGAACAACTTCGACAACCGAAACGCTTCAACGATCAGTCGCAGTTCCAGTAACTTGTTTATCGTTCTTCTCCACTTTTTTACTTCGTCATCATCTAAAACAACTACCGTTTCGATATTTCCCACGTCCGATTCCACTTCGATCTCGTGGAGAGTCAACGAAAACGAATCATCTGAATGACTGACTCCAAGCTTTTTTGATTCATTTCCGTTCTTTTGCAAGTTGAGAGCGAAATGTATCGTACTCTTGTAGCTGTTAAGGAAAATTTTCTCTTGATTTTCAGAGAGAAAGAACGCTTCCCACATATTGTGTTCCGTTTGCTCACGCGGTTCACCATACTCGTGGTTTTCATCGTACCAGCTCAAGACGATTCTGTGTGCATAAAATTTCTGATCCATCCGCGATACCTTCTGGATGAGGTCCCGGAGGAATACTGTTGCCTGTTTACAGGATACACCAGCATCTTTGAAAACCGAACTACATTCGGCGATAAATTTCACAAAATCTTCACCGCATGGCGAATTGTCTTTTTCCAAATCCTTCAAGATATTTTCACTTTTGCGACGCCATTCTGTTATTATTATATCGTCTATTGGCAAATCAGCCAATTTAGCAATTCTAAAGGCTATATCGTAATTACATTTATCTTTATACGTGTCGAGACACTCCAGTAAGTATAAATCCGAGTCATCTTTGAGCAATTTGGGTATATTGATCAAATATGAAGTTTCCATAGACATTTTCAATATCTCAAAAACTATGGCAAAATTGGGACAATTTCCTTAAATTCAAAATAGAATATTGTAATTTGATTTATTCCTATGATAATGATAAATAAATTTCAAGTGTTTACTTTCTATACATACAGGTTTTATTCACGAGAACATATACATAATTTTATATTTATACTTACCAACGAAAGACTTTCCAAATTCAGCTTCGGCTAAACATTTTAAAAATGCTTTTTGATGATACGCACTGTCAAAGCTGTATGTTAGTGCAATTTTAATAACCTCAACGGAAATAGTTTGCAATGTGTTGGTCGACAGGTCCCATGGAAAGCCAATGTTATTATCTGTACTGTATTTTCTTAGGCACTGCTGATGGAATTTGTTGAGGCAACTCTCAGTTTCCGTATCAAAATTAAGATGTTTAATACATTTATACAAAAACAAAGTTAACAGCGCTAATGGGTTGTCCTGAAAAGAGATATATATCTGTCTATAACTATATTAATAATATTTCGTAATATTTCTATTAATATAACAAAAAAATGTAATCATGGCAGATCTAAATGAGAAATGCAAAAGAAAATTTACCGGCATGAAAATGAGTGTAGATTCGTATAGCGTTGTAATATAACCTTCAATAAGGCATAGTGAGGCCAATTGTAGGAATAGTTCGGATGGAGCCTTTCCAGCGATTTCAGTCTGAATGTCCGGATGAGGGTTACGTAGCTGGATTGAGGCCAGAATCCAATGTGCCCATAATACGTCAACTGCATTTGGCTAAAATATATTGTGAAATTATATTAGTAGATCTATATTTCTGAACTAATATTATAAAGAGGAAAGATTGATTACTTGGCAGACTTGAATCATTTTTTCACCGTTGGGAAACTACACTATCTCTGGTGAACATTGGCTATACTATATTTATTTTTTAATACTAGGAATTTATGCCATGTGGTTCACTTGACGCCTAACGAAGCAGTGTGCGGTGTTAAATATTTTTTATAATTTCAATAGCAAAACCTTTGCCGAGGTCTACCTAAAGTATTTATTTAAATAGTTATTTATTTTTTATTTACTATTTTATACTATTGCCTCTTTAGGGCATATTATAGCTGAAAAATTTTTCTACTCGAATTTAACAATCTTATTATGGCTTAAAAGTGTTTCATCTAATCAATTACAAATGAAATCATAGTATACTGAGTTTCTTACATTGTGATTTTTTTAATATAAATTCGGTGGCAAACGAGCAGGACGTTCACCTAGCGCAAGCGGTCCTCCGCCCATGGACACTTCTAGACCTTGCAGAGCCGTGGGTGCCGGTCTTTAAGAAATATGTACGCTCTTTTCATTTTTTAATATATTTAAACGAATGCTCCGCTGTTTATATAAATTAACTTAAGTGCAACCAAGTTTATAATCTTCAAATTACGGTAAGTCTTCCAATTATCACTGCAATATTAGTTTAACAATATATCTAAGGAGAAAATTACCTCATAGCAACTGGCGATAAGAACAAGTAATGGCTCCCGATAGATGTCTGCAGCCTTCAATAAGGCAGCGGGAGGGTCCTCAGGGCCATGACACGCCGCCGCCACTTCCCATAGCTCACGACCCATTACAGAATTTTTAGAGATCTCAAGGATCGTACTTTGATTTGGACTCTGGAATGTTTTAAAAGTGGGTGGCGTTACTTATACAATATCTAATCATTATAAGAGCCTAGCAACATTATTATTATCATTATTTACTCAAGCCTACGGACCAATTGAAGTAATATATTGGACCAATAGATTTTTTTATGAAAACGATCTGGAGGGTTATCTGGGATAAGCGGTTATCCGCCCATGGACATCCGCAGCCTTTGCGGGTGCGTTGCCGGCCGTTTAGTGGATGTAAAAGTGTAGGATAAGACATATTTTTTTTAATGGTGACACGCTGTTTGCCGGTGTCGTTTTCAATTCAACGCGTGCGGGTAGCGAGGTCGGTGCAACGCCGACAGATTAAAAATTAATGATAGATAATAAACAGTAGGCCATATATTTTTTTATTACATTTGAGGAACGAGTGATCAAAAAAATCTCAAAATTTATCTGGCTTCTTTTGAGGGGTACTAAAAAATACCAAAAAAATGGGAATATCTAAAATTTAAATTTTTTAAATCGTCTGATTTGGCCTGGAATGCTGCACATATAAATATATATTATGTCAGCAATGGGCACGGAGTCGAGTTGACGAATATTAGATTAAGCTACGAGTAGATACATCACAACTATCTTGAATTACATTTCTTTTATACTAATATCACTAATTAACTAAAAAATATATAGTATTTTTGTTATTGTTTTTTTCTTACTGAATATACTTACTGTATCAACAGAATTCATCCTCATCAATCTTCTCTGGCCATTGTTAGAAACAAATTTATGTTCTTTTTCGTCGTCGATGGTTTTGTGCAACATGATATGTTTCAAATGTTCAGCGTACGACTTTTTTTCAAACTCCTGAGAGAGCTGAAGCATGAGATTCAACGGATACCGAAAGACATCGCCAAAAAGCAAAAAGTTGAACCAGGAGTTCTCTCGAATAAATTCACGGAGCAGCAACTCTGGTAAGGGCAAATTGTGCAACATTGCGAATTTCACCATCGTCTGTGATTCAAACAGAATCAGTGACATATCTGTTAGGTTGGATTCTTTTGATTGCTTCACTTTGGACGTTGTTATCTCTTCCAAATATTTAAGAATGATTTTCAATGTTTCTTCGTCGTTTTGCAGTAACTTGGCCATGTAATCACCAACTTGTTTGTTTGCATCTGTTTCAGAGAAATCTTTGTGAGTTAATAGATATTGCTTTATCATGTTTGCCGCAGATATGTGGACCCGGCATCTAGTCGGGTTACATCCAATCATTGCTACAAAAGAAATCGCGCAAGCTGTCAAGGCAGGGTCAAACCAGTTCTGTACTGCCAAGGCGTGAGCTTCACAGCAAGCACTTTTAATACTTTTATGAAGAAGACGATTATACATTTGATATTGCTGTGTTACAAATGCCTGACTCGCGTTACATGGCCGATATTGTTTTAAATAATACATATGACTCAATTTAGCTTCGTAGCCATACTTTTTCATGAGTTTCTCATTTGCAAAGTCAGGCATATCGATCGATCTTTGCGATAAGGATTGTAGTTCAATGATATCAAGTTCGTTTGATAACAAACTGCCCAAACTACGTCTGTCCGATTTATCGGGAACCACGTAGTTTGTGCTTATATTCTTGATTTGAAATTCGAAAATTTTCGAAATATCCAATCCTCGATAATCAGAAAGCAATTGATATACATTAACATCTCTGCATTCATACGTATTTTTTGAGTCACAGTACTTTTTATATATATTATACATGTGAGGCAATTTTAATTTGTACCCTTTATTAGGCAGTTTGAAATCTTTGAATTCTAAAAACGCCTCCTTTGAAAAGATATCAAACAAATTGACAGAGTCATCGAGTAGGATCATTCCCATAGTTAATTGTGGATTTGCAGATATATAAGTATCAACATTAGTTTTAGCTATCTGTTGGCAAGTTTTATAAACAGGAACTACATGGCTTTGTCTGTCTGAAGTTTGTTCAATGGTCTTAAATAATAACCAGAGTTCTATGCAATCTCTCGCTTCTTCTTCAACATTTGACAAATCCATATTCAACATTTGACTATCAATACAGATTGTCAATGCCTTATACAACTTGTTCTTTACAAAGTACTTAGCTAGTTGCAAGTAGAAGTCCTGATTTGTCAATGTGGCACATGATTCAGCAAATACATCATCAATCATCTTTAAATTTTGAGTTCTAGCTAGTCTGGCTATTATTTCAAAGAGGTTATTTCGTTCTTCTTCAATAACAATTCCATATGATGTCAATGTATCATAAATGCACAATTTGGTATAAGCAAAACAATTGCTCTTTGTAACAAAAGTAATCATATCTTCCGTAATAGCCCATTTACGAAAGGTTTTGTCTAGTTTCTCAAGAAGTTCAACACCAAATCCCTTTATATCAACATTTAAAAGCTTTTTTACAAAATTTTCATTATTAAAAAACATAAATCTAGAGTTCATATCTCGAACAACCTCTGAAAGCTGAACATTAATCCATCTAACAAGAATCATTGCCTTATTGTTCTCTACTAGATACCTCCAGGCATGGGATGATGAAGAAAAGTGAAGAAGTGAGAAATCTGAAACATTATATCAATCATGTTAAGATATATAATTCAAATTCTTTAAAAAATTAAGCTACAGTTTGTATTGTTATAGTTCATCACAGTAATAACTATTTCCTCATGTTGTTAATACACTCAAATACAGTTATTTTATATTTGAAATATTATAATGATTCTTAATGAATACATGTATTAAAATATGTTTCTATAAAGAAAATTATTTACCAAATGTTTCAAAGAATAGTACTGTTGCAATTTTATTCTTCCAATCACTAGGATACTTCTCAATGTTTTCTATTGTCAGAGCCTTAATTTCTGTTTCATTTACAAACACTCTGTCAATACCACTACCAAAAACCTTATTCTGCTTAAATGTGCCATCAACTTCAAATGATTTCTCAAGATATCTCAATAAATTCCAATGACTTCGAAACTCCTCCCACCTTGATATATTTTCAGGTTTCATATCTTTTAGCTTTTCAAGGTTTTCTACTAAAAAATCTCTATAATTGATTTCTGTTGCAGTTTCTGCTAATGTCATCAGATGATCTTCTGGATTCATATCCATTTTATTTAAAATATGAAGAACTTTAAATATCTGTTTCCTCAACAATAATTGAACAGTCCATGCTTTTACCTAAAATAATGTATTATGTACATATGTAATAATGCAATATTGTGACTGTTATTAATTTATGTAAATGTATGTTTTACTATATTTCCTACAATATATTTAATTGTATAAAACTATTATATTTAATAAACAACAAAGTAAATCTGTAACTGCTATCTGTACAGAGGCCGTAAGAAAACTTAAAATAAAATTAATGGTATCTAGAATTGGAATAGATTTGAACTTGTAACCTACCTCTGCAGTAAACCAATCTTGTGCAACTGGTTCATTCCAGGAATTTTTTTTCATTAAAAACTTGATAGCTAAGTTTATATGAGTTCCTTTTGCAGCAGCTTCTCTTACAACATCTCTTGGAGATTTTAATTCCCAAGAATGCCATATTATCCTATCGTTTTGAGATAGGCCTTCCATACTTTTTCACTACCAGTCATTTACTACTTGAGATCAACAACAATAGTTCACTAAGAGATACATAATATCTACACTATTCAATTTAAAAAGTCAAATTAAGAGTTCAATACATGACAAAAATAATTAGAAATCGCCTTTAAATATTAGGATTCATATGTTAATTTGTTATTATGTATTGATACTTGAAAACATTTGGGCTGTGATTTCGGCTTTTAAATGATTTTATATACAAATACATAAATTATAGTTATCTATTTACTATTTAATTAATTTCCATTAGAAAACAAATAAACAGAATTTGATTAGATTGTCATAAACTCCGAACACTATTTAATTACTCTGATAAGTTAAAGTTATTGAATCTGTCGTGAAATCAAAAACATAGACCAATCAAAATGTCTAACAGCCTGTATAGAGGTCACTCATCACAATTCATTTTTCTAAAAAAAAAAACACAGTGCAACGATGAGGCGCGATAGCCTGCCGGCTTTTTCGCCGCTTATGCGTCACTTTTTAAGGGCCTCCGATATCCTCATTTTCTTTGCGAAACACAGTACAGGTACCGTTTCACGCTGAGTATTCTGTGAGCTCGTGATATCACTTCGGACGAGCTGGTCTTCTTAGTGCGTCAGCATATGCATGGCTCTCTCACGGGTGCGGCAATATTAAAACACTCGCCCAGCTACTGTCAATCCCTTCCAGATAATTTGTCCAGACTGGAATTCGAACCTGATACGATACTATGTTTACAAATTAGTTTTTTGAGTCAAGTTATGGTCACAGGCCCCGAGAGGCCCGTACCGATAGCTTGTTTGGCCTGTCTAGCAGGGGAAGATGCGCGCCTTGTGGAATCAGAGCGGAGATTAGGTTGGGCCTAGTATAGCCCCAAGAAAGGAGAAACGGTAACAAAATTCATTGTGTTGCAATGGCAGATGTAGCTGAGAGCAGCTTGCAGTCATGGCCCATTGGGTGAAACTCCACTCAACTGCAGCTCCTACCCTCGGGATCGTTGTATATGGTTGCGGCCGAAGAAAAAAACGTTACAAACTCGATAGTTTGTAACGTTTTTTTGTTTGTTTAAGCTGTGCCACAAAGCACAGTGCGTTTAGGAAATGTCGCGCTCCTCTGTTTTATGTTTTGCCCTTTATCACATTACCATCTTTTCAGAAAATATAATAGCAACACCACCGCATGCTTCAAAAATTACCGCCTCTATGAATATGTGATTGATAAGTAATAATATTATGTGTAGTATCAAATTTGTTATTTAAAAATAATGTCAATAATTTGATCAGAAAACTTATTAAAAGACTTATTGTAGTATAAATAAAAGTTGTTAGGCGATATTCGCGCGATGACTTTTTTTTATCCAAAAAGATGAAATAACACGTAATACCTAGGAATAAGGTACTACGCACTAAATTGTATACAAGTGCGTTTCCTAGCAACACACAACAACGTTGTATTTAAGTTATAACTGTTTTTAGAGACTCAACATGTCTGAAGAACTAGAAAAAGCGTTTTTATATTACGATGATATTAACAAAATCAAAGTTCTTGATAACACCGTGCTCCAAGATACGGAAAACTTGAAAAATAATTGTAAAGAATATGAGACAAGTAGGTATCATAATTTATATATGGATGGGCTATACAAATAATAATTTTTAAAATTTAATTATTTTATATTAACTGAAATGTTATTTTTATTACAGATGTACAAGATTTCTGTAAACTTACAACATCACTTTACACAACCATGAAAGAGTTAGGAGACAATGTCGAGAAACAGAAAATGGCTGCAATTGGTGCTATAAATTTATTAAAATCTGTTACTAAAGAGCGTGAAAATGAACAAGCAAAATTACAAGTAAACATTTAATCATTCTAATAAGCGGTTAATGCAACAGCACTATACTAAATCTCAAGAAAATTTAAACATGCTATTCAAGAAAGATGAAATATCTTGCTTTTTAAATCATTTGTATTTAATTTTCAGGCGGAAATAACCTATAAGACATCTGTTTTGGAACAGCTAGATAATGAATATGACGCGCTACAAATCCTTGAAGCGACACAAAACGAAACAATTGAATATCTTACTCAATTGAGATAAGTTGAGAAATATAAGAATTGTTACGAAATTAATCTTTACTTCAGCAGTGTTTTCTATAGTGACTTAAGTATTAATTTTACGAATGGTTGCAGCTGCTTAAATTAATATAATTTTAAATTTAATGAAAATGTAATTTAGTCTTATGTATGGTATCTCTAATATTCCGATGTGGGTAGATAACTTAAATTTATCGAGCATTTCAAATTGCTGGAGATAAAATGTTACGAGTAGAGCTCGCGAAAATCTTACACAGCCTAAGCGTCTGAAGAAAATACAACAGTGCAGTTTGTTGCCGTGTCTTCTGCACTAAGCGCTTTGGAAACGGTGTAAACTTAGACAATAAGTAAGTTGTTAGGCTTACGGTACACTTACAATAAAATAAAATAACTGTGTTTTATTTCTCCTATCAATATAACAATATATAATCAATAGTATATATTAAGAAATACTCACCTCGGTGAGTGACTTTCGGCCGCCCATACGACGAGATTCTAACCACGATATTCCAAGCCGAAGTTAAGAGTCTCGGAGGAGGCGCCCTTGTGCTAATCGTGTAAACTCGAGGGCGAGCTTACGCTCGCTCCCAAAAGCCCGCGATGAAGCTGTCAGGACCGTATGGTCAAACAGCAAGATAGTCATTCACAAAAAAAGGAGATAAAAAAAATACACATCTATGTCAGTAAAAATGTATTGACTTACACAAATTGATTCCTGAAAAATTTAACAACCAAATTCCATAATGACCTACAAAAATAGAAATTAATTGCTAAATTTTATACATTGGATAACGTGATTAATTTACAAAATCACAAATGTAGGAACAAGCCAATTTCTTTAGAATAAGATTTAACTTTTAGTTGACAATTTTATTTCATGCCTCTGTGATGAGCAGCTTATAACATCAAAAACTCAGTAGCCGCACATGTGATTATAATTGTTAAAAAAATAATTATTAACATATACACCTTTCATGCATAAGTGACGCCGAAAAAGTGACACCCATCAAGGTGGCTCTAAACTCCCGAATGAAGTAATAGAAGGAATTGAATGCATTCGTTTAGGCTAAAAAAACTTTAAATAAATGGAACATTTTTTAAAATGTAATCTTAATATTTTTAAAACAAGATAGATTCACCAAGTCAGCTTACAACTATACTTATATACTAATCTATTATCAAATCAGTTCAATAATAAATTATGAATTCTACAATTATTGTTTTCTCCTTTAAAACTGTACTTGGGATAAATAAAGTCAAATCTAATTTGGATGGGAAGCATAAATCATTCTAAAAATAGAAGACCAAACAGGTACATAATATGTCAATTATCTAAAATGAAGTGAAAAATACAATGATATAATTTAATTAGCGAATCTACGCCATGTTCGAATTAAAAGAATCAAGTCCAGAAAGAAAAACCTAATTGGAACCCTATTAACTAACCACTCCACAATACTTCGATAGTCAGCACTGCATAACTTAAACACTTGAAGTCACTATTGAACTAGACAAGGGGTCGTCAACTTTTGGTCGTTTGAAGTCATGTTCCTCCTCTAGCAAGTCCTCGGCAGCCCTCTTTTTGCTGTCTACTTGTCCAACGTCAGCAATAATCCCGTCCTTGAATCGTACAATAATAGCAGTCATGTTATCACAGCCTGTCCCATCGCCCATTGTACTTGGTGCTAAACAATGATCAAACATCTGAAAGTAAATGTTAAAAAAATCAACATATTAGACGAAACAAAAAACACACGTAAGGGGCGTAAAAACATGGCTACACAAGCAATGCGCGGACTGTGGCGCGATTGTCCACGGACGGCGTTGTTCTCTTACCATATACGAAACTCTAGTCTGCTCTAGTATAAAAAAGGAATCTCGATGATGTTTTGTATGTTCTTAACTCAAACAAGATAGCTATATAAATATGCATCCAAAAATATATACCTCTTCACAAATCTGTGAAAGCTTCTCTCTTCCTTCTGCCAACCTCGGTAATATAAAGTCGCACACTTCTTGATTGGACATGTAGTTCCATATACCATCACACGCAAGTACCATAAATTGGTCTTTGCCTGGTTCAATTGTCAGTGTTTTGACATCAGGCAGTGCAGTAATCATTTGCTCTGTGGCATCCAAATTTTTATTCTGCTTGTATGAATGGTCTCCAATAGCCCTTGATAGGTTAAGGCCGCCATTAATACGACCATCACTTGACACTTTGCCTCCGGCTTTAGTAATTCTTTCCAGTTCTGGTGCATCTTCGGGTTTATGGTCTATAGACATGTCTATAGCTTTTCCTTCTCTACAAATGATACAGCGGGAATCACCGGCGTTGGCAACATATAGTTGGTTACCTGTGGAAAAAAAATTACAACATAAATTATAAAAAAACTGCTTTACAAGCAAGAACACTTTGTATGATTGGAACAATATGTTTGGTTTCATTTTTAAACAATTCAAACTAGCTCCTAACTTGAACAAAATTCAATATCTAAAAAATATTAGTTTTTATAATCAATTGACAGTTATTTCTAGCAAGATAATTTGTTTTCTGACTTTACTTTTTCCTAAAAAAATTGGGCTATTAATTTCAATTTATCATATAGAATCTATATATCATCATATATCTAAATTATAGATCATATAATGAGATATTTCATACTGAATGCTCCTTTGGTAAAAGATCATATATTATTGTTATTTAATTAAAATAATAGAAACCTCTTAATAGGGCAACAACTGCTGTACAGCCACTGTCAAAACCAGGCTCCTCAGTCATTGAGATATCCTCTCCTTCTTCATCACTTGATTCAGCTTCTTCGTCATCTTCTTCCTCATCCTCCTCAGCTTCACCTTATTATGATAATTTTATTAAGAATAAACACAAATTTCTATATAAATACAATTACTCTTAAAAAGATTTTTCTTCCTAAAATTATAGATTATTGATGATTTTTTTAAAAAAAGACTAGCAAACTCCCAATTGCCCAATAAAATTTATAAATTTACCATCATTAGAAGACTCCTCCATTCCATTAAGAACATCTTCTTCCGATGAATCAACTTCTCCACCCTCAAACGTCTCATCATTAGAATCACTCTCATCATCATCATAAGTTGCTTGTCGCATCAGAGATTCATAAACAGCAGCTGCTGCTCTTCTCAATTTTGACTTCCTTGGCCTCTCAGGAATTAGCTTGTCAGAACTTGATACAGGAGACTTGTCTGAAATTACAATTATGTAATGGATACACATTTCATACTAGAAAATACTTCAACAAAAACCCATGAAAAATAGGCGCAATAATGTCGTCGAGTTGTGGAAACCAGCCCATCTTACAAGTAGTGAAAATATAGCAAATATTTAAAAATTATAAGCTGTTTTCTAAACAATATTAATATAAATCCTACGAAGACCCATATTATTCTGTAGTTCAATTAATTAATATAATGTTTACTTTAGATCCTTACAAACTTCTTTAAGACTCATCTACTATCGTAAAATAGGATAAAAAGTTATCAGGTGATATATGAACATGCATTGATATATCACTTATTCCCTATATAGGTACCTTTACTGGCTTCCGGTGTGGATACTCCATTAGAAGATGTAATATTTTCTTCACTCTGCTTAGAATCTGACACTTCTCCATTACAAACTTCAGACGTTCCATTATTACAATTATTACTTGTTTCACTTTGTTCTGGTAGTCTGCAATTATTGTCAGCAGAACTGTCAGGAGCAGTCTCTACTTCCTTTGATATTTTCTCTTCAGCTACTGTTGGCTCACTTGTTGAAACCTGTTTGCACAGAAATTGTTAAAAAGATACAATTTATGTTTTTTAAACATTAATACAAAAATTAATAATACAAAAATATTGGTTATAGAGTAAAATTTTAAACACACTATAATTTTAGCTATACTTTTCATATTGATTATATCTCATATCATAACAATGTTCATAAAAATTCTTTTAAGGCATATATCAGCTAGCTTTCATTTTGAAAATTAAGATTTTCTGGTTTCACATTTCACCACGATAATGTTTAGATACAAAAATATGAAATAGGCCTTATTTACCTCGCCATTTCTGTCTTTATCGTCACTAGAATTAGTTGATGAGACTCCTCCAGTATCTTCCCCATTTTGGTTTTCTTTAGAATTTGAACCATTACTACTTGACGAAGCTTCATTTGGATGTTCACTACTAGATCCTGCAGCACTGCTACATTCTCCACCAGAACTGGATGCTCCTGAACCTGTAATATAATTTAATTTGATGAATATGTAAAGTCCTTACTGTTATATTTCATATGAAAAAATACACTGAATTTATTACAAAACAGTTGTTTTTAAGATTTAATGAGGCTTAAGAAGACAGTAACTTTCTATTATTAAAAAAGAATACATCAGTATATAAAAAGTATTAAATAGTTTACATACAGGTTTTATAATAGAATTATTAAGTATACCTGAGCCACTTGGTTCATCAATATTTTTTTTCGCTCTAAGACAAGGCGACAAGGGAGTAGCTTTGTCTCCAAGTCTGGCTCGATGGAGTGTACTTAACTTATTTTCATATTTAGCCAACACTTCCTGAAAAAAATATTTATATTACATTTAGAAATGTAACATTCAAAAAATAAGTAAACACTTTTAATCCAAATAATATTAATAAACAGTTTATATATGAATATAACATAGCTATTATTTTACCTTAAGAGGAAGACGGGCATCCTTATACAAATTACTAATGTTTTCATCCTCAGATTCTTCATTGTCACTTGGTCCAGGAGGGTTTATTTCCCCTTAAATTAATAAATAGAAATAAATAATAGATTATTACAATATTGTATGTTTATTGTTTACATACACATGTGCAAGACAAGACATTATACCTGCAATTTCTTTCAAAATGTCCATAACCTCTTTCATAGCAATTGAAGCATCAAATCCAAGAAATGCATCAGTTAATGCTTTCACAAGATCTCCATTTGTGTAAGCCAATCTATCTTTTAAGTAGCCAGGCAAGTTCTGAGAACAATATGTAGCCACTTCAGCTCCACCATGGCCATCATAAACAGCAAAAAATGATGTGTTTTCGTCAAAATCCAAGATTGTATTGTGGGCATCCTAAAAAGGAATATTTATTTTTATAAAAAATTCTATCGGCGTTAATGAATACGGCACTGTTAATTAAATACATGGTCAACAAAGCTCAGATAAGTAGCGAGTATAACATGAGGTTTAATTTTTTTATGATCTACAAACCACTTATGATGTATAGAAACAGTATTGTGTTTACACAAATGAAATATTGAAATGCGATGTTCATTCAATTGACGTTAATAATTTTACGATGTCTTACCTCTTGGTTGACACGCCATCCTTGCATGGAGCTTGCGCCGCATTCGTATTTGTCGTTAGATTCATCGTTCGATATTTTTTCGGTAACAGGTTCTGATAAATATGCACCCATACTATCGATTTGTCAACATATATCTTACAATAAAAATGAGAAACGCGCGAACCCACACCAATAACTACCGCAGGCGGCAAGCGTAAACCATAAAGATAAACTTGCCATAAAGTATGATTATATTCAAAAAGAAAAAGCAATGACTACAGATCCACATCTGTAGTCTACATTTCGTCTATATATTTTTAAGGGTTTACTGGCTAGATACAAGTCTTTTAGATCTTGTATAGTTCCCCAAGTAAAATAGTGAGAACGTGGTTTATAAATAATATTGACCATTAAATACGTTTCACTGAATAGTAGAAGTAATAAAGTAGAATTTCTAGAATTTTATTAATAAATAAATGAAATTAGTCTCTAAAATCGGAATTAACATAATACAGCTATATGTATGTATATAAGTATAAAATTTATAATAATAATTCTTATGATTTAATGCAAATGCATTCTCTAAAAGAGAAAGAATGGTTATAAAGATTTTTTTAAATAATGTAGAATTTATTTGTATTGAAATTGTAAGGAAGGAAATAAAAAATATTTTGGCACCATTAATATTAATTTTGATTAAAACTATTTTTATATGCTACTTTTCTTTCAAATAGCCTTACATAGAGTCAAATTTTTAACATCTTATTATAATTATATAGATATGTAATCATTTTTTAATTTATATAATTACGAAAGGTTAAAGAATAAATAAAAATAACCAGTTATAAACGCCCATCAATAAAACTGCGGCGTTTTATTCTGAGTAAAAGCCAAATCAAAAAACAGAATTAAAAGCATTGTTAAAAATTTGAAGATTTCCTCACAAATTTGTTTAAACTGGTTCTCGGATTAGAATCTATTTTTCCGGAGAATAAAACGAAAATAAATAATAATTTGGCAATGACGTCGCTCTAATTTAATTTCATAACTTATCGAGTAGGAACGCTCATTATAACTAATCACTTTAGTTCTTAAAGATGTTGATATTGAACTATTTGTAAACGTTTTATCAAATTAGTAAATAATGTTATCTCAAATAAGACAACTAAAAGATTAAAATGTGGTACATACTCGTACTGTTAAATACGTAACAAAACAGTATTCAGATTCTATTCTTGCATTTAGTTACTTATTTTCTGAGTGAAAGTTAATAAATAAATAATTATTATGGACGGTGTTTATGATCAAGCTCTTTTTGAAATAGGAGATGAGGGAAAATATCAAAAAAGATTCGACATAAAATACAATTTTTTCATAGTATTTCTTTGGAGTATGGTGTATATGAATATTGTTATGTCTTTAGCTGTAACTCCGTACACTTGTAAATATCCCGAAAGACTTACAAATGTTAGCGATATTGATTGGAAGATGAAATTTATACCGCAGTAAGTTTCTACAGATTTATTATCCAAAACTTATAGTGGCCACGTTAATCTATGAAAAACAGCCTCAGTTTATACAAATTGAACCTATTTTTTTTTTACAGCCACATTAATTTAAAGGGAGAAACTAAATTTGAAAGTTGTCTTATTTATACTGATCCGGATTTTAGTAACGATACATCAGGTAAGTAGATAAATTATAATATTTTCAAACTATATATAGGAACAAAGTGTATGTTGTATATTTGTTGGAAATTATTTTCGTGTGGAATAATATGATATAAAAAGACGAGGATTGCTTTAATTGGTAAATATTACAAAAAACCTACTATTTATTTCTACATTTCTTCATTTGTTTTTACTATTTTAGTTCTACGTATATTAAAAATAAATATTGTTATAATTTCTAAAAAAAAATCTCGCCATGTTTAATCTTTGTCAATTCAGCTGTAGGGCGATCACTGCTGGACAAAGGCCTATGCTTTGGCTATTGGGGGTATTTGCTATACTCGCCACGCTTGGCAGGCGGGTTGGCGATCGCAGTTGGTTTTTGTAGTAATAATAATAATAATTATATCGCCACTTTTAATACGCATACATTAATTCTTATTTTTGTACGTTTTTAGAATGTGATGACTTCAAATATGATAATACTTGGTATGGAACAACTATTCCATCTGAGAAGAACTGGGTTTGCGATAAAGAAATAAATGTGGCTAACATATTCGCTTATAGTAAAATCGGTGAAGTATTTGGTTCGATATTCTTCGGATGGTTTGGAGATGCGTGAGTATTTAATTAAAACTATTTTTTTAAATAAATAATAGTGTAATATTAAATTAATCATATTTACAGCTATGGACGTCGAGCTACATACGTCGTATCACTGACATTGATAGTTGTTGGTCGGTTTATATCTCTGTTAGCTGGATCATCATTCATTATCTTCTTAACTGGATGTATTTTAGCTACTTTACCATCTTGGTCACTTCCACAAACAGTTTCTGTTATATCAATGGAAATGTCATCACCAGGTCGAAGATCTTTTACAACCTCCATAAGATATACGTCATTTAGTGTTGGATTAGCAATAATGCCTTTCTTATATTGGTGGCTTCGAGATTGGAAACTATTCTTAATTGTTACAACGACATCCTTGCTGCCATGTGTCATATTTTCCTGGTAAGTCTGTTTTTTTTTACAATTAATATGGTCGTTTTATTTACAGGCTTATTGTAAAACTACTTTTTAAGTAATTCATATACATTTACTAAAAAAGTCTCTTATTATCTAACGTTTATTCTTAATTACTCACTGAAAATAATCTTTTAGAAATACCTCTATTGATATTCGCGTAGATAAGAGATACATATTACTAAAAAGTGTATCATATTCGTTTATTTAGCTGTTAAAATTAACTAACAATTCAAAATATATTTAAACAAAATACAATTTTAATGACCGATGATTTAATATATACATTTTTGTTTCTTTTAAGGAAGATACCAGAATCCGCGCGATGGCTTTACGTTCAAGGAAGATCAAAGGAATGTGTTGAGATTTTAAACAAAATAGCTGAAGTGAATAACTCAAAAATAGAGTCAGATACGTTGAAAGAGCTTCTATCCGCTAAAAAACAAAACACGTCTAGTGGTTTTGGACCTTTAGTCTTGTTCAGTGGATCGAGACTAGCAATTAACACAATTTTATTGCTCTTATTGTGGCAAGTATTTAAATAAATACATAATAAACAAAATATATAGATAAATAAATGAAATAATAAAATATAAGTTGTGTTAATGTATGTTGAAGGCATTTAAATTATTTCATACATTGTCTTTGAAAACTTCGTGCGTATTTTTTCAGGATTGTCGTTTCCATGTGTTATACAGTTCTAATATTGAGTACGGGTGAGAAAACAGACTCGAACCCATTCATTCAATTCTCGATTCAAGCTATAGCCGAGATCCCGTCAAACTTTATCGGAGCTTGGATGTGTAACAATATTGGAAGGCGACGTTCCGCTGCTTCGTCATTCTTTGTCATCGGGACTATATGGGCCATAATTGGCTTAAGAGAATTTAGTAAGTTTATATACCTACGAAAAAATGTAACATTAAGTAAGCGAAACTCTAACGAAACATTAAGAATTATAACTTTCATAATATGAATTCCTCATGCTATATACCTATATAAAAATTAAACAGATATATTTTATGTTTTTTTCAGCAAACATCGAATGGCTTCGTATTTGGTGGATTAGTAGCGTACTGATAATTATCGGAAGACTTGCTACATCTGTATCATTTTTTGCAATCAACTTACTTAATATGGAAATATATCCTACATGTCTAAGACAATCGGGACTTGCTTTGGGAAATGTTTTATCCGGCGTAGCCGCAGCTTTGGCGCCTTATATCTTGTATTTAGTAAGAAAATTTTATTATATTTAAATATCGAATACCACTAGTAGCCCAGTAGGTTACTTTTATAAGAAAACACTATGATTGTTTTGAGCAATTTATTGGTGATTAAAAGAGCCTTATTATTTACCTACAGGCAATTATTTAGTGTCTGTTCTAAGTAGGTACATATAAGAATGAGATTGAAAAGAGTAGGTACTCGATATTTACAAGTCGTAAAATTACAGGGACGACGAGTTGATGCACGATTACCTGCTTTAATTCTTGGTATATCTAGTTTAATAGGCGTAATTATTTCGATGTTCGTCCCGGAAACATTAAACGTTAAGTTACCAGAAACACTAGAAGATGCAAGAGTGTTTGGCAGTAAGAGAACTAAATTTTCAAAAGTTCCAAGAGAGATACAATGAGTAAAAATTTTTACATAAGTGTAAAGTAAGTATGTAATTGTAATTAAATAAAATGTTTGTTTTATGATTTATGTATCCCACCACCTACAAATCCAATATAACAAAGATATTTTTACGAACATATATAATATTTAATCAATAATTATAATAATAATGTATATATAATTTAATAATTAATGAACAGTTTCACCGTCATCTACAATCTAGATGGCCATTGAATTTACTTTATTTGTCACTATGAGTTGTGGTCACAAAAGAAGAAAGGGAAGGTGCATGCTCTGTGGAAACAGCGGTATTTTTAGCCCATCCGGGCATCCACATTATTTATTTGAGTCTAATAGTACGACGATCTAAAAACAAAGACTTGGCAAAAAAAAAATCGCTAGAATCACTAGTCTCTGAAGCCAAAAAATAAAAAGCTTGCCAAATAAAAAAGGAGAATGTTTGCGTGGATGTGAATATCAGTTTTAAAAATTTTAGAAGAGAAAGAGTCTACATAATAATTATATTCAATATTATCGTACTAAAGTTATAAACGTGAAAGTTTAAAAGTATGGAAGAATGTTTGTTATTCTTTCACGTAAAAACTACTGAATGGATTTTAAAGAAACTTTACAATAAAATATCTTATACATACATCATCTTAAACACATTGTATAATGATACTATGTAAATTAGCTAAAATAAAATAAAAAGTGTCGTTTTTTGGCTTTGTTACTATAATAGCAATCATAATTTTACCAGAGTCAAAAAAGTTGTCTCATTTTTACTAGACCAACTTTTATTGCCCAATTACACTTAATATTGTTAGGGCAGGGCATTACAGGAAAAATGAAGTCCAGAAGTCCGATATTATTCGATATTATAGCCCGATATTAAGAGGACCGATAGGCGAGATAGATAGACGAGTAAGAAATGTATTTAATCTCCTGATAAACTTATGACACTTGTATTGATGTAACCTATACCAGAATCTGTCACTTCATCAATTCTCATCTGTGAGCTTTTTGTCAACTGTCATCTGTGGTTCTAGCTGTAAGCTGTGACAGAAATAATATTGTATCAATCTTAAATTTTAACAAATAAATAATTAAGTAATGGCTATAGGGAAATAACATAATAATTAATTTTATCTAATAATATAAAATACAGTTTTTGGGTTAAGTTTGGTAATATAAATAAAATAGAATTGGACGCGTCTCTGGAAACGAGTAGAAAATGTCGGGCGACCACAAAACGCTGATAAAGGGCAGCCCATCCCAATATGTTAAATTAAACGTGGGCGGTACCTTATTCTATACTACCATAGGAACATTAACTAAGAGTGATAACATGTTAAGAACAATGTTCAGTGGTAGAATGGAAGTCTTGACAGATTCTGAAGGTATCATAAAAAAATTTCATTTACCTTCCAATAATAGTAATATTTGTCTTAATCATATTTCCTAGTATATATTGTAAAGCTCTAGTAAAAATGATTTTTTTTAAGGTTGGATTTTAATAGATCGCTGTGGAAAACACTTTGGAACAATTTTGAATTACTTACGAGATGGCACAGTTGCGTTGCCCGATTCTTATCGTGAGATAATGGAATTGCTTGCCGAGGCTAAATATTTTCTTATTGAAGAATTGACAGAGTCATGTCAACAGGCACTGGCTAAGAAAGAACGGGAAGCTGAACCCATCTGCAGAGTTCCATTAATTACCTCTCAAAAAGAAGAACAGTTACTTATTCTGTCTACTTCAAAGGTAATATTGTTGATTTTAAAAGATCACATTTCTTGGAGATGACTGTCTCACACTTTTTAAATTTTTCAGCCTGTTGTTAAACTGCTTATTAACCGGCACAATAATAAATATTCATACACAAGTACTTCTGATGACAATTTACTGAAGAATATTGAGCTATTTGATAAGCTGTCACTACGATTCAGTGGAAGAGTACTCTTCATTAAGGATGTAATTGGTTCAAATGAGATTTGCTGTTGGTCCTTCTTTGGACATGGTAAAAAATGTGCAGAAGTATGTTGCACTTCTATTGTGTATGCAACAGACAGAAAGCATACAAAAGTAGAGTTCCCTGAGGCACGAATTTATGAAGAGACTTTAGGTATATTGCTATATGAAAGTAGAAATGGACCAGATCAAGATTTAATACAAGCAACATCTTCTCGTGGTGCAGTTGGAGGACTTTCTTGTACAAGTGATGAGGAGGAGGAGCGTTCTGGACTTGCTCGATTGAGATCAAATAAACAAAATAATCAATCTTAGCAGTTACAGAATGGTTTAGCTCGCCTAAGAAGCTCTAAAAGAACAAATGTCTGATGCCTAACAGGCTGCTTCCTACCTCCTTTCTGGTTGCCATGTTTTGGTATTTAATCTTTGAAAAGACTAGACTTCTTTGTATCTCTTTGACTATAGCACAGAGGTGAAGAAATATGAGCATTTATAATAAAGGAGTAAGGTGAAAATAGACTTATTGTGTTTACAGTAAAGGCCATTAGGCTTAGTATATAATGTAATTTGATACTAGTGATGCTATCAATGCAAAACCTTGGTAGGGTTTTAAGGTATACCTTAATTTGAAAGCAATTGCTTTGAAATTAAAATTATGAGTTGAATGTTGCTGTTATAGGCTATTATTTAAAAAATAATATGAAATGAACTAGGTATTGTAAAGATGCTCTATATTATAAATACATACCTTATTCATGGCTCAAAAGATTGCCAAATAGATGTTGTTTAGTTAATAAGAATGTGTGATGGAAATTATGCTCTGATTCAGGTACTAAAAAAGTTATTGTATGTCCAGCTACAAAACATTCTTATAATCCTACAAAGAAATGCATTTTATTCTTTATAAATCCTTTTCTTCATTTGATTCTACAATAACTTTAGACAAAGCAAAATCATTCATTATATTTGTGAAATGTGACTGTATATTATAAATATGTATGTTTTGTTTAATTGCATCTTGAAAACTGCCTTAATCTTATGCAAGATAATTCATAGGTTCAATAAATATTATATATCAGAAAACTTCACATTTCAAACAAATTTGGAGTTAATATTTTTGTCTTTCATTACTCCTTATAATAATTCTATAATATGATGTATTATTAAAACAATGTCAATGTATTGAATGTTTTATTTCTATTAATAAATTTAATAATAATATTAAAGAAGTGAAAACTTATTAATTTGATAACATTCCAAACTACAGAGTGGTACACCAGAAATGGAGCAGCAATACTTTTTATTATTAGGACAACCTTGAACTCCACACTTTATTATCTTTGGTGGTTCGATAGAATTAACAGATTTTATAGGAAAGGGTATTCCTGGTGGAAAAGACAGTGTTATTATGTCACTGTTATTTTTATAAACAATCATTGGCTCTTGCTTTTTTGTTGGTTTACCCTTATTAGTATTTTTTAGAATTTTTGATTCTTGTTTTTTAAGAAGACGATCCATAGTTTTCTTTTTATCCTTTTCCCTTTTTTCATCTGCTAATTGTTTCCGTTTTTGTGATTTCAAAGCTGCTTTTTGAAGTGCCTCTGCAGTCATCACTTTCTCTTTATAACCTGATGGTAATGCAAGTAAAACCTCACCACCAGGACTAGTTTCCTTGTCTGTACCTCTTTCATACATTGCTCTTTGTCTAGCAGTCATCATCTTGGGATCTTTTGGTTTAATTTTCTTAAGTTCATCATCTACCTAAAAAAATAACTAATTATTTAAAAACTATGCTTACACAAATGTTTTGGTTTAAAATTAATGGATTTGACCATATTAAATTGTCTTTCTTGGATAAAATTACTAATTAATTAACTTTAAATAAAAAAATCTTACTTCTTCCAATTTTCCTGACTTGATGGCATCAAGCCATCTTTCTTCTTCACTAGATGTACCACTTTCACGGCCTTTGACTTTTTTCTTTTTAGAGGAAACTTTTGGAGGTGTGCTAGATGATGAACCTGGCATAGACTTTCTAAAGTCTGTTGATTTCATGGTCTGAGCTTTTAATAATTCAGCAGCAGTGCCAGGTGACTCTTTTCTACTTTTTACTTTATAGGGCTTTTCCAACACATCTTCATGAGATACATCAATTGAGCTGTCACTATCATATTCATAATCTGGCTTCCTTTTTTTCTTTTTGTGTTTATGTCTTTTATGCTTTTTTTGCGGTGATGTGTCTGTAATTTTAAATTTGGTTTTATGTTATATTATAATGGTTGTTAAATTCATTTAACCATATTTACCAATTACTATTTCATCTTCCGTGGTACTTTGTTCACGAACTCGTCGCACCATATTAGTAAGTTAATTTTACGTCTCTATTTGTTTTTAAATTATTAACATCAATCAATCTATATTACAAACAAACGATCTACGTAGTCAGTCTCTTATTTATCAAGGATACATGATTTTGTATTATTGTTGTTTTACTAAAATCCTGGGGTTTGGTATGATAGTCAAGTATACTTATTCCTGGTAACAGTCACAAACTCACAAGATACAAAACAATACATCAAAATTAAAAATAAAAAAAAACGGATGGAAAATGAGTGCCATTGACAATGTACATAGAACTTTTAAAGGGTTTTTAATTTTTTTTTGAGTTTTAAGGCCCTGACCACTTCTCTTTTAGACTATAATATGTTAATTTTTTTATTGTTGTTGATTATACAGGATTAATAGTTAAGTCGACCTACATTCGTTCACAACGTATAGTACCTATATATTCTAACTTATTTTACTATGAAACATCCGACACCAAACCTCATGGTTTTTAATATAATCTCGACTTTCGATTTTTCGAAGAATTCGCGAAATTAGCCCCAACTAAAAACGGTCTCAACGATGATTCAGCATTAACGTATGGATGGGCATTGTTTCCAATTATTTGATTGAAGCTTACTTTCTACCTGACAATTTAAATGCGGACCACCATGAACATTTCCTAACAGGCGATCTCAATGATTTGCTAGATAATTTGCCTGTGAACTTGATAAGGAACATGGGGTTTCAGTATCAGGGCTGCCCTGCACATTTCCGATTATTTCAAAAACGGTTAGGTTTGGGGTAGGATGTTTCATAGTAAAATCAATCAGAATATACGCATACCATACGCCTTTAATCGATCCAGGTCTACTCAACTAGTAATCCTGTATATATAAACGACTACAAACTATGAAAATCACGATAAAAATCCAAGTAAATATATAAATCATTTATCTAACAGAAGCTATAAATAACAGTTCCATAAAAACGGCTAGAAAAATCACAAACATGGTAAATTTACTTCAAGGATGGCTACTTCATTATAAAAAATGATATAACTCAGCGTGATCACGCTAACATAACGCGAGTATTTTATTTTATTTTATAGGTTAGTTACTTTTATAATCCAAGTTTCTACAGCGATCATAAGTAATCCTACTTTATCTATTCGTATGTAGAAGTGTAAACTAAATATCTTCCTACGTCTTAATTTTAAGTGCTTTTGTTATAAAGAATATAAAAGTGCTTTCGATATTGAAAATTTCTTTCTTAATTTTTATATTCTATAGAGCTTCAGTAACTTTGAGAAGCTCCTGGGTAGATGGTTGTTTTTAAAGAGCTTACTTGAAATAACTTCAGTCGATCTTAAGTACCTACTACCTACTATTGATTGTGATACTTGATTCTTTTTGTAAGGATTTTAAATTTTGTAATATACTTAAAATTAAGATTATCTAATCTTCTTAAGTTTACTTTCAAACTAATTTACTTCAATTGAGAAAAAATATTCTTTCGTTACTTTAAATACAGACATAGTCTCAATTCTGCAATACGCAACAATAATGCAGAGGCTTGTAGGATTTTAATTCCTAATTAATGTTGGATGTCATATACAAGTATAAGAAAAACTATTTAAGTACAATTTAAGTTATTTTTTTTTATTATGGTATAGAGGACAACGGTAGGTCTCCTATATGTTTTTTTATTGTTACAAACATTTCTATATGTTAGATTTCTAACGTTTATACTAATCTTATTTTATTTCCTGCTTCTTAATTTTATATAATCTTAAACTAATGGCTTCTATCTAAGACATTGATTTCTTACGTTTACTCTCATTTATACTATAGTTCCTACATCTTACGTATTACATCTTATCATATACAATTTTATTTAATTTCTTATCTAAGTTTTCCTTTCCGGCTTAATTCTATTTCTTATCTATTATAAGTTCTTATACTACTATTTACACATGTTCAACCCACTAACAACCCAAAAGTGTCTCGTGGACATATTTTTGCGACAAAAGCATTCGGGATAGTTAAGGGTTAAACTAATTTTTAATTTTAACTACAATCAATTTATATCTATATCTATTTTATATCCAGATTCCTTTGTCCCTGCTGTCT
>DWCF01000527.1:0-44452 GCA_018230265.1 Delias oraia | reverse complement strand
GAAAGGTCCTCGAGTGGCGACCGCGTACCGGAAAACGCAGAGTGGGACGTCTAGCCACGCGATGGAAAGAAGAATCTCACGAAGATCGCGGGCAACCGCTGGATCCGGATCGCTCAAGATCGCAACAGGTGGGCGTCTTTGGGGGAGGCCTATGTCCAGTAATGGACTTGAATAGGATGATGATGAAAATTGATATTATTTGCAGAACATCGTTTTGTTATCCTGTTATAATTATCTTAACGCTAATGAATAAATCACAACAATAATGAAATCGAAGCAGAATCGTGCGCGGCACAGGCCAAGATGTAATAAGCCAATTTTGTATTCTCCGAACGGTCATTGAATATTTATTAATACCGTTTGCTGCCCTGTAATTATCTCAAGGTATGGTTTTTACTTCGATTGAATAGAAATAGGTTTTATGAATTATACTGTGAAATATTATATATAACATACAATAAACATTTTTATACAGCTTTAAAGAGGGCTCGAGTTAGTTGGTTGAGGTTGGTGAGGAGTTGGTTGACTTATAAAACTGTATGGTGTATATTTACCTGTTTGAGCTACGGATGTGCTGTCGAAGTTTTTAATAAACCTTTTCTCAAATAGGATTCAATGTTATTTTTTAATATTTGGTAAAATTTTTAGCATGCAATAGCTAACTTTGAGTTTAACTGTTAAAATTAAACATTAAACATTAACAGAAATAAATACAAAAAAAATTTTTTTATCAACCATCACTCATATCATATAACAGACGTCTTAATGGATGAATATAAGATTTATATAGAATATAAGATAAGTGTTAACATACTATGAATAGTGAGACAAAAGGTTCAATTAGCAGTTTTGAATCACCATAAACACATATAGCTCTCGTTTGACTTTCCGGTGAGCCTACGGGTAAATAAAGGCCGGTCTGGCTAACGGCGAGAAACCATACCAATATAAAAACGCTATCGCCATATTGATAACCTAACCGCACCCTTACAAAACAGTGAAGCCGCACGCGCAGCCAATGATTAGCTGTTTAAATTGTATAGGCGAGTGACACCTATTTCTTAACGAATTTATGCTACAACTGAACAACTAGCGAGCATTAATGACTAAACAGCACTTCTCTAATGCAATGTATGAAGCGACCAATTCTCGTATATTTTTTAACTACATTTTATTGTATATTGTATATTCATTATACACATTTATTTATATGATGCGGCCCGATACTGTTGCCCATGGACAACGATGTTGCAAGCTATATGGCCTTTTAGTTTCCGGTTTTTAAAGCGATGCTACCAAATAGAAACTTTTAATAAATGCCTATGTATATGCATATATCACTTAGCTACCAGGTTCTCATAAATTGGATCTTCATGGAAGCATCTTTGAACTAAACATTCTACAGTACATACGACTTATCAATGAATCAAACACCATTGCCGAGTTTCAATATAGTTTTCTGCATTTGAATATGAAAGGAACACATTATTCAGACGGTATTAGACTATTTACGGCGTAACAACCTTTTTACCTCTACGTAAACTTTGGCTGCTTCATTATCTTACATTGCTCTTAGATAGAAAGGAATATATAAACTAAAACATCTATATCTCTATCTATATGTGTATATCTGAATGTACATAAAAATTAATCTTTTGAACGGCTGCACCAATCTAGATAATTCTTATAACATTATTTTGTCATAATAATGACAAGGTTTGTGCGATTAAAATTTCTAAAAGAGAAGAATATTTTTGAAAATATCAAAGAACATTAAAAGACAGAATCGACTAAAATGATTTTTGTGTGTATGCATTTAATACATTCTATTCATTCATTTTGTGTATGTATTCATTCGTGCATTTAATTTTTTTGTACACTGTTTTTATATTATATGCGGGTATGCCTACAATATATATCATCATCATCATTTCACCCGTAAGACGTTCACTGCTGGACATAGGCCTCCCCTTAGGACCTCCATGCATACCTGCATACCGCCTTATCCGGCGACCCTTATAAGATCGTATGTCCACCTTGTGGGTTTTTCAACACTATTTATAACTCAAGAACGGCTCAACTGATATGGTTAAAACTAGGTGAGTAGGTAGCTTAGAATCAGGAGAAAGACATAGGAACTTTTTACCCGACTAAAAAAGATAAGGGTATGTTTTTAATGAATCGGTTTTTGCGGTTTGGTTGATATTGGCCGGAGGCGTATCGGGCAGGACGAGATCTGCCAGGACAATCAGTTTAATATAAGAAAAAAATATTTTACAAAGGAATTTACATACATTAATTGCCGTGTTCCCTAATTTGCGGAAACGATTCTCTAATGTATAATTAACGCCGGCGATTTCCACAATAACTCGCGTTAAATACAACGTAACGCCGCGCCTCTTCCGTTCAATTCATTACGGTAAATAATCTATTAATATCAATACCTTCCGTTACTACATCACTCCTAGTAGGTACTATTTCTTTATAGTACAGCGCGATATGGAGCTGAATGGTCACGTCTTTGGAAAGAAATCATCGCCGCCCATGGAGAACCGCGCCGCAATACGCGCTTTGATTGTGTTGCTGACTTTGAACACCGCTAAGCGGTAAAATTTCAAGGACCTCCGATATCTTTCACTCGCTTAGAGAAATGCAATTACACTAGCAGGTACCGTTTCACACTGTTAACCTTTAGACTATAGAACCGAGAAACGCAAAAAATCGTCGATGTTTGTCGCTTCACAATTAAGCGTTGCTTAAGCCAGGTGCCGCACACCAGCACACTACCACTCTGTAGAATCAGCTGCCTGCAGAGATATTACTAAACCAATAGAATCATAGAAAAGAGCATATCTATCTCTAAAAGATCTTCCCACGAACACGTGACCCTGCAAGGGTGAGGGTGTGAGCCGAACGACTACTTATCCTAGGTTAGCCTTCTGCTCGTTGGCTATTACAAAGACATTAAATATGTCTTTCAATAGGCACTAATTAAACTTTAAATTAGAGCACACCGTACTCATACCGTACATACCTAAAAACCATTGCATTAACACGAAATTCCAGTTAAATATAACGATCGTTTGATCGACCTCTTTATTGAACACCGTTTCAAGAACACGAGGATTAGGTTATAGGGGTTCGCGATTTTGTTAGTGTTTTCACCCGTGCTAGAGCCAGACTGAAGCATATGCTGAGGCACAAATTGGGCCATCACGTCCAACGCGATACCACGGGTTCACAGAATACTCAACGTGTAACGGCACTTATACTGTGTTTCGCAGAGTGAGTGAGGATATCGGAGGCACTTAAAAATAACGCTTAAGCGGCGTAAAAAACCGGCAACACAATCAATGCACGGACTGTGGCGCGGTTGTCCAAGGGCGGTGGTGTTCATATGGAGACCCACCTGCTGCGTTGTCCGCTATACTATAAAAAATCTTCAGATATAGATCTAGAAATCTAGATCTATATACATCAATATAGATCTTCAGATTCTTCTTTCATCAGACAATTTCATTTCCTTGAACTGAAGACTCCCTCTGTTAAATTTAAATGGTATCCGTGGTGCTGAAGAATAGGTATTTTAAAATGAAACCTCTGTTCATCCTCACCTTGTGATACACAGATTATCTTAGCAATATTACCATAATCCGACTACCTTATTCACACTTTAAAAACTATTTAAAATCATTATCGCCCATTACAATGCAATCCATTTATTATATTTGTATGTTTTTTGTCAATTAATATTTTTTTTATATTAATTTTTATTGTGATTTTTCCATTTTAATATTATCGTGGCGACTGAACGAAATTAAAACACGCATTAAGTTGTGAAACATGAATTTTGTATAACATTACAAACATTAACATTTCTATAAAGTTTTAAGGATTTCAAAACGGAATATGCATAAAGTTGAATATTTTCAACCTTATTTATATAATATAATTAAAATAATTTAACAATATGCATTATAACTATCCTTACAAAATGGAAACCTCGTAGCTAAGTTGTTTAATAAGTCCACCATTAAGTTAAGGTATCGGGTTCGAATCCCGGTCCGGACAAATTATAAATCATATTTTAATTTATAATCTAATCGCTCTCTGGACGGGCTTGACAGTGGCCGGGCGAGTGTCTTAATAGTGTCGCACCCGCGGGAGAGCCATGCTGACGCATTACTTGGGCCGACTCGTCCGAATTGAAACCACGGGCTCACAGAATGCTCAGCCTGAAATCGTAGTTGTATTTAAAACGTGCTTCTACTGTTTCGCTGAGTGATAATATCGGGCCTTATAAATGCCGCTTAAGTGGCGTAAAAAGCCGGCAACACAACTGATGCGCGGAATGTGAAAAAAAATATGAACAGGTCTATTTGATGTTTATCCTAATTTTAGTTTTTAGTAATGACAGAAAATTTAAGACTTCAAGTTAAACTCACTGTTTATAAATAGGGATGCATATGTTATATTTTCATTCAGAAGACGCTAATGACTTACTCTTATCCTATTAAAGTAGATATTACTAAATAACTGCTACCAGTATCAGACTTTCCCAAGTCAATCGATATAGACTATACGGAAGTAGGTTCGATTCCCGTCGTGTTAACTAGAGCTTTCTACCGTGTTCACTTAACGAGCGAGTAAGGTTTGGGATCTTGCGCAAGAGCATAAATCAATGATCGGACAGAATAGTACAAGAGGTATAGAGATGAGTTTATCTATAAATATTAAGATCGTCGCAATATATTTAAGTAACCATAATTGCTGATTCTTGTATACCTTCTATTTAGTGATACGAGCCATATCTATGTAAATTTTAAAATTCGTGTACGAAATTCATTTGTTAATCTCCGTATAAGGAAAAAAAATTACAAATTAACCAAGCGGCCTTAATAAAAAAGAAATAATCTTATATATTACATAGTATCTATTAAAAACAGATTAATGATACTCGGTGGTACTAACGACTGAGTGCCGAAAGATTCCGGTTGTGAATTCCGGGAGTAAATGTTTTGTTTGCATAGAGAAATGAAAGTTATATAAAGCGGAATATACAACCAAAAAATATCAATAAAGACGAACTTAATAATAAAATAATATTTTAAACCCTACTGCTAAATAAAGCAGATAGGTACATTGCTTTTTGTGTCTTTTATTGTGTACCTTTCAAGCTTTTTCGCCTTTCCAATTGGCGTAAGTGGTTTAAAACAGTTTATCACTTACTCAGACGCGGCTTGCGATGGACCCGCTTCCACATAAGCTTTCAAATCATCATTATCAATAGTGATCGTAATTTCAACATTGGACCCGGAACGTTAATGTGATTCCTATCAGCATTAATCCTGTGAGCCTTTTGTAAAGCACTAGTGCTACCGTAATAATTGTACTCGTCATTAATGCAATAGTTTTGGGTTTTAAAACTGAGTCACGCAAAGAAAAAGCGAAAGAGGAAATAACAATTGAATTACGGTTCTCGAAACACTAATAAACGAGGTAAACGTTTTACAAATTATTATAATAATATAAATCGGAACTTATTGAAGAGTAGATAGACGAAATATTTGAGTTTATAGCAGCTAGTAGGTACGATAAAACGCTATCTTTGTTTAATTTATTCTTTCCAAATATCTAATGAGAACATTTACTAGTAAGTAGTAATTAACAAAGATATTCAAATGGTAATTTCACTGAAAAAATCCCACCATTTTTCCTGCTTACTTTATTGTACAACAAAGGTGTCTGAAATAAAAAACTATCACAACGTTGGTAGTCAGTAAAACAATATGCCAAAACTGGTGTTCCTTGAAAAAGAGAAAGGTTCCCAAAATACCGAGGCATATCCTTGTAACAACTTCGTGAGAATACTCCTATACGCACTATCGCGACATCACAGAACGACACAATACAAATTGGGAAACCGGCCATTTCCATAAATGTTCTATCCGTAAATCTATCTGCAGCATATAAGGGCTGCCAACTTCTCGTGCAATGCAATATGCAACTTTTTAATTAAATCAACCTAAAGCACGTTAGATAAACAAAAAGGTAATAATTGAAAAGCAATGCGAAACTAAATTATTTTATCTGTATTTAAATTGTATCCATTGGAGTAGACATTTCAATATAGCATTGAAGAAAACAATTACTATGAGATAATTAAGTTATGTAAATTTTTAGTTTTTTTTTACAAGAAACAATTTTTTTATTCTATATTGGACAACGGAGCAGGTGAGTCTCCTATATGATAAGAGAACACTGCCGCCCATGAAAACCGCGACACGGTCCGGTTATTACGGATTATTACGCCACTTTTAAGGGCACTCACTCTGCGAAACAGTACAAGTACCGTTTCACGCTAAGTATTCTGTAAGCCCGTGGTATCATTTCGGAGGAGTCGGCTCTATTAGTGCGTCAGAATATTATGCTTCAGCACGGCTTTCCTATGGGTGAAACACCATTAAGATACTCGCCCGGCCACTCAATCAAATTAAATTATAAATTATTAGAAATAATTTTTGCACATATGAGATAACAACTGATTTTGTTTTTTTAATGAAAGTATTGATATAATGTTTGGATATATTTTATTCACTATCTGGTCTATAAAATAGGTATCCCTAGTAATAAACTTATGTCTCATATTAAAAAAATTTATTTTTTATTATGAATATGAGATGTATTAACAAAGGTATACAAAACCGTGGTAGAAAAATTAACAAGACAATATTTTCAAATTATTATTAAGTGGCAACCCTACGCGAGTGGTCCTTTCACTAGATCCTCTTTGGTTTAATTAAGGCGATAGTTACGCAATGCCGTATCTATTAAATATGTAAATGTCTAAACGGTTTTGAACTACATTTTGCGGGTAACGGCGAATTCGGACACCTGTAGATAGAACTGCATTTGTCTTACTATTGACAGAAAATTCTATATAATGAAAACAGTTTGACATTATTAAATTTATTCGTTCAGGCTGTTATAAATGAATTAATATTTTTTTCAATTTACAACCTAAAAAGTAAATATTTTCTTCTATGTTTTTTTATTTCGCTACAAATGTTATATATACACTCTTTTTCCTATAACGATAGCATTGACACCGATGTTTAATCTGAAGGATGTATTTATTCTTTCTGTTTAATAATATCGCTGAGTCTCTATTACGATGGGTTTCAGAGAAATAGGATTTATTATCACATTTTGAGTGGTTGACTCAGTGGTTACACCGTATGTTTAAAAGATAAAGTAAGAGCATTGCTTTGGAAGGTGAAAAAAACCTATTTAAAGGACTTTTTAATGAAAATGTCAGTATATAGAACCTACTTTTTTTTTATTCTATAGCGGACAACGGAGCAGGTGGGTCCCCTATATGGAAAGAGAACACCGCCGCCCATGAACAACCGATGATTGTGTTGTCGGCTTTTTACGTCGCTTAATGGACACTTTTATGGGCCTCCCATATCCTCATTCATTTTTCAAAACAGTAAAAGTACCGTTTCACGCTGAGTATTCTGTGAGCCCGTGGTATCACTTCGGACGAGCCGGCCCAATCAGTGCGTCACTATATGCTTGAGAATGGCTCTCCCACGGGTGGAAGAGTGTGTATCACATGTATAATATTATATTGATTTTTACGTTACAATAACTTATTTACTATAGTTTAAGATAACGTAGTAATATATGAAAAATATACTTTGTTAATGGTAAATGATGGTAGATTTATTATATTATACTTATATTTTTTTAAAATACTTCTCTTTATCGCCGATCGTATATTTAGTCGCCTGTAGACTACTGTAATTTTAAATTATTTTTATTACTTCAGTGATGATTTTTTAAAATTATAATATCGTATATATTTAAAATCATGGAAGTCCTAGGGGGAGGCGTATGTCCAGCAGTGGACGTCTTACGGCTGAAATGATGATAATGAATGATGATATATTACGGATGCACTGCTATAAATCCGGGCTAGCTATACAAATGTCTAGGTCATTATTATCCGTATTCTAAGGTCGAGGTTTTTAAATATGTATTTACTTTTACACATAATTTATTAGTTACCGGCAACGCACCCGGTTTCACACGGTTTTACCATACAATTGCAAACGCGACGTCATTTACATATCTTTAACAATCAAATAATATAAATATAATATATATCGCCAACACGCTTGCCAAGCGTGGCGATTATGGCTAATACCCCCATGGAGGTCCGAAAGGAGTCCAATGTCTAGTAGTGGACGTCCTACAGCTGAAATTATGACAAACAACTGAACCAATGAACGAAACGAAATCGTTTTATACCGCCGTTTATCTGTTTTTTTATCATCATCATCAGCCTATTCAAGTCCACTGCTGGACATAGGCCTCCCCCAAAGACACCTGTTGCGATATTGAGCGATCTGGATCCAGCGATTGAACGCGATCTTCGTGAGATCGTATTTCCATCGCGTGGCGGGACGTCCCACTCTGTGCTTTTTTTATATATCCAATAAATTTGTCAACTGAAATTCTAAGTAAATGCTACAATGTAAAATGCTACAGTAGCTATTCGATTTTATGAGATCTATCATTTTAATTGGCTAATTTAAAATGAACAACGACGGCTCACTATTTTCGTAACGCGATCGGATTATAATTAATTTCCCGTGGGAGAGCCATGCTGAAGCATATGCTGACGCACCATTTGGACCTGCTCGTCCGTAGTGATACCACGGCCTCACAGAATAGTCAGCGTGAAACGGTATTTGTACTGTGTTTCGCTGAGTGAGTGAGGATAACGGAGGCTCTTAAAAATGCCGCTTAATTGGCGTAAAAAGCTGAAAACACAACAAATGCGCGGACTGTGGCGCGGTTGTCCATGGACGGCGATGTTCTCTTCCCATATAGAAGACCCAGCTGCTCCGTTGTCCGCTATACTATATAAAAAAAGAATTATTTGTCACTATAACTTGATTTTCCTATCAAAAACTTTTAAAAATAATAAATAAACTCTTCACGAGTTAGATACTACCAATATTCAAATATATGGAATATTTCAAGAAGATATGAGGTTGATCACGCACTTGTATGTCTGAAAGTAACTCACATGGTCTAGTCCAGTGATGGGGCGTGGTCGCTCGCTTCAGACTCAAATCCACCGGCTCCAATTGTATTGGTGGAATGCACGCCTGTAAGACAAAATTTCAGTAAACTTACACTACTAAAAAAGTCAATGTAGCTGTATCATAATCATATGAAGCAACATTTACTTGACTTTTTGATTAACAATTGCATATTTTTATTAATGAGATATTAAAAACATAATAAAAAAAACCGTAGACCCGGCAGACGTCGTCCTGCCCCAGTATGCAATCTAACGGGTCAGGCACGTGACATTTTTATTATATTTTGACCAATTTACATAATATGTATTATAATTATAGAATTAATTATATTTTGATCCTGGTCATGCATGGTTGTTTGTTATTCTTTCACGCGACAACTACTGAACAAATTTTAATGAAACATTCCAATAATATAGCCCATAGATAAGAATAAACACTAATTATTAATAATTTATAATGACACATATTACGAATTTCAATATTATTTATTTTTATATATGCCATGGTTAAATCGTAACATAATTTAAAAATGCAATTCATACTGCAGATTCTGTATCAAAAGCTTTAATAGCTTATGAATTACCAATACAGCTTTTACTAAAAAACGTTTCGAATGCGAATCAATGACCTACACACAAACACAAAGAGTAAACAAAAACTCGTGAGTGCTCCCTCTCCCAGGCATTGAAGATGAGCCTTGCGTAAGTATCGTGATCGTAGACCACGCCTTGTGAACGTAATATGCATCACTTCCAGCTGCAGCGATGCGCTGCTAGGTCATCGCAGCGAGAGAGCCTCGTAGCTATGTAGTTTTAAAAAGAGATAATATCGGGTTCGATCTCCGGTCCTAATTTAAACTTTCAATTACAGTGCAAACTCTATATAACGACACTGAAGGGACTGTAAATTTTATAGCGTTATAAATACTTGTCGTTAAATGGAGAGAATAAAAGGTGGATGGAAGACAAGCTAAAGCAACTAAAGCCAATTGATTTCGACGCTTTAGGGAGTTTGTCGTTAAATCGAAGGACGTTAAATGGAGTTTACAATGTATTTATATATTTATTCGGTCTGTGAAAAGGCGAGACCTTAGGATTTACCTGGCAAAAATGTGTTTTATACAATTGGAATGTGATTGGTAAGCAAAATTAGGTTCTGTGTAGAGAATAGAATAAGATTGACTATATATTTCTCTATAGACAGGAAGGCGAAAATGTACCCCGTGTGCTGGACTCCTTCAGTGGAATGCCTCAGCCCTAGTGCGACCCTCGAAAATCCCAGTTATAAGAACTATTACTGAATTTTTTGTTGAATTTCCTTGCTACGTATATAGAAACAAATTTTAACTTGCATAATTGACAATGTTATATAAATTTAAAATGCCTAAGCGTGACGCTAAATCTTTTAATTTATATTTCTACTGGTACAGAAATTTAAATATATTACAATTGAAGTTTATTAAAAGTTTAAGAGTAACTATATATTAGCTTTGTCTCACGTGGTGCGCTGTCTTTATAAACTTAACACGACCGCGTCGCAACATAGATTAATTATTTCGCTATATTCCGTAATACTTTTCCGTTCTGTGTCATCAACAGTGCAGAAATATAGCTAGATACGAACTTACCACTTTAAAAACATATACATTTCTTAAAGATAATGTTTCTAGTATCAAAACAGCATTACGAAGCCGATTTCTCTATATCTCAAGCACCAAAAAAATTTCTTAAGTTACATTTTAAAATATCTTCCGTGTCTTTTTAAAAATATTATATAGCCGACGATTCAGGCGGATGAGAGATCATCGCCGCCCATGGACAACCATGGACAAATTCTCACGTTGTAAAGTGGTAAAAATTAGTGGATCTTAAGTTACCTCACTCACATAGCGAAACGGTACAATAACTAGTATTCTGTGAATCTATAGTATCACTACATGCACGTAATCCTAATTTTCAACCATAAATGACTGTGGCTAAATTGTTCATTCCACTACATATGGCCTAGACGACTTTCATACCAATACGACTTGAGGAGTTTCTAAAAAGGGCAAACATATCCCTAAAAGACCGGCAACGCACCCGCGGCCCAGAAAAGATTGAGTGTGTTCATGAGCGCAGGACCATTTATACTTAGTAAGCTTCCTGCTCGTTCGCCTATGTTTTCATGAAAAAACGAAACAACAAATATATCTTAAATTAGCTTAAAAATCTTTCACCCAGATTGTTTTGTTTCATAGCGTCTCGATGTTTACTTCTGAACAATTATTTTTTGCATACTTTAGTGTATACCTTTTTCATTTGTATAAATAAATTGTGTGATTTACTAGTAGCTCACCACGCCCTCGCTTAGATTTAAAAATCAAAAATAATTATTTTAACACACAAACACCCTTCTTGCTATGTACTTTTTTGGTAATTTTTACATCTTGGGTTGCATTATTGGCGTTTAGTAAGAATTAATATTTTTTTAATATAATATCATTTTATGATCTGCTAAGTTGAAGAACAATGTTTTGTTTTATAATGTATACACATCGCACGCAATGGGATTTTCCTGTTAAATCGTTGGATTTTTAGTAAGAATTCCCATTTTAATATTATTTCATAAGTTAATATACTATAAATAAGGCCTATGTCCAGCAGTGGACTTGACAGGCTGATGTTGAATAAATGATGAAATAAGGCAAATAGCTTTCCTAGATAAATGGACTATACAATATTGAAATATTTTTTCAAATCGGATCAGCCATTACTAAGAGTAGCGAGTTGAAACAAACTCTTCAGGTTTATAATTTTAGTATAGATAAGATGATTATTTTCCGATTATTTATTTTTTTATTTTATATTTTTTTTATTTTTTCTTGCATTGTGGCACAACTGAAATAAATAAGCCAAAACTAAACCATAAATTTCAATTGATTTCCAAAGCAAAACAACTAGGCGATCTTCAAGAAAAATGTGTACATATGCCTTAAAGGCCGTAACGCACCCGCGACTCGGCAAGGGCTAGGCTGCCCATGGGCGGAGGACCGCTTACTACGGTTGAGCCTCCTGCTTTTAATTTAAATAAAAGTACTTATGGCAGGTCACATCATTAGCAGTAGTTACATTCTGCGTTCGCGATGTTTTGTACGCGTGAAAGAACATATTTTCACACTCCGCCGATCTCATACACGCCACCATCAAATAGTAATGTGGCATGTCGATGAAAATATTCAAATAAAATTTTCTAAATGAAATATTATTTCTACTCGATAAATTTATTAACCGGTGTTTATATTTACACTACTTTGTATAAGAGAGTAACTAAGATTCCATAAAAATAATTAAATAAGAAATATATCATTAGCGGACCGCCAGAGATCACTAGCGGTTTCAAACTCTTAACGTCTTAGAATAGTATCCAAGAACAGTCAAGAATTTCATCACGTTTCTTTTAATGATATATGTTTACATTTACATTAGGAACCGGGGCTATTAATATCTACTTTGCAGTACTCCCTATCAGTTATTATATTTTCCTTTAAATATGATATAAAATGATTTAGTTTTACATTTTACCCGTGGGAGAGCTTACGCATATGCTGACGCATTAATTGGACCGGTTGGCCCGAAGTGATACCAGAGTGCTTAGCGTGAAATGGTAGCTGTTGTACTTGAAACGGTGCTTTTACCGTGTTTCGCTGACTGAGTAATATCGGAAGCCATTAAAAATGCCGCTTAAGTGACGTAAACAGCCGGCAACACAACCAATGCGCGGAACCTAGCGCCATTCTCCATGGACGGCGGTATTATCTTACCATATGGAAGACCCACCTGCTCCGTTGTCCACTACACCATAAAAAAAAGTTTAGTTCTTTTACAATTTTCTTTCAAATAAGTTATTTCATGTAATCTACTTAGCGGTATTGTCTCAAGTCATATATATAAAAGCCACATTTTTTTTGCAAATATACAGAATTATGAATTACGCGTGTCTCCCTAACCGCAGCCGGGACAACATCGATACAAAAAGACATATCTAGCGTAGGCGGGTCGCAGGTGCGGCTACTTTCGTAACATCCGATGTTTCCAATTACGAGTAGAAATCGTATATGCTATAATATGTACTTTCAATTGCAGCTCAGTGGTTTAAGGCAAACAATACAAATCTGGGAAATGTACAATAAAACTTATTTTTACTATATAAGAACTGCAAACATTTCGCCGCAACCCCAACTGATTGCGGTACTGAGGTGTGATTTCGAACTGAGATGTCGTAGAATACGACACCTTCAAAAGAAGAACATTTCTATCCCTAAAAGACAACGCACCCGGAATAGCAACAACTGTCCAAGGGCGTAGGAACGCTTACCTTAGGTGAGCCTCCTGCTCATTTGCCTCAGTTTTCTATTACATATACTAAATCGATGTATTCCCAAACCTATATAATATCTAATTTGTTATTTCTTTATCTGTTTTTTATATTATATTATATATTATATTTGTTTGTTATTATATATTAATTTATTGTATATTTGTTATTTATATGGTTTATCCATTATATTATATCTCTATCCGAATGCACTGCAACGTGTATGCGAAATACAAATTGGCGACCGCTTCAACTGACATGCCAATGGCTCAAAGATTCTGATCTTGTCAAATTAGCGAGTTTGCGAACGGTATGCGTTAACTTGATGTGTCACCTACCTAACTCTATGCAGAGTGTATAACTTATCTTTCTTACTCAATATTGTTCCACAGCAAAGTAAGGCCATATAATGGATATACGTTAGTTTTTTCTGACACGTTTAATCTGTGGAGTCTAATGACATAGCAATCAAAACACCGGGTATGTGCCACAAAATAAAAAAAAATCTTAGTATTATTTCTAACAAAATATGGACTATATGAAACGGTACTTGAACTGTCATACTGAGTGTGTGAGTATATCGGCGGCGCTTGAAATTATGTCACTTAAGCGGTGTAAAAGCCGGAACACAACCATAGCGAGGACTGTGGCGCGGTTGTCCATTGGGGAGGTATACTCTTACCATTTAGGAGGATACCTACTCCGTTATTCGCTATACCATAAAAAATATGTGTTCCAATAATAAATTATTATTGTTCTAAGTCTCCTAATAGCAGCCAGCGAGCATCCCTGCTATAAAATTAATTAATATTGCTCTCCTACACAGCACTATATATAATTTTGTCAAAATATGTTGCTAATTATAATATACTACCTCCATCGTTGAGGGCAGCATGTCGCATCTGCGCCCTGCGCCCTCCAAATCATCCTGTAACAACGAAAACGGTTATAAACAGAACAAAATTTAAGAATGCATACGAAAATCAAGATAGTCAGTCACAAAAAAGTATTTTTTTTAATTGAAAACATCATAATGCAGTTACAAGAGAGGACAAGGTTGCGACCACTAACAAATATTAGTATCTATGTATGGGCTAATCTAAGCCAAATATAAATTAATCCTGTTAATATCATAAACATGAAACTTTGTAAATATGGATGGAAGGATGGACGTTTGTAACGCAAAAACAGATGAACGTATTTTAATGAAAATAATATCAGAATAACACAGGTTATGATTTATAAATATAATAAAAAATATCATGTAAGCCTGACTAGTGTTGACCAAATGCAAGATTTAGCTTAGCCTTGCTCTTTCGCCAATACACCTGGTATTGGTCTTGGCCTTGGTACTGCGCTGCCAGTCTTGGTCTTGGTCTTGCAGAAAGACTCTTGGAAGTCTTGAATTTACCAATTAGACTATTGATATTTATTAAAGTTTACTTAGAAAAACCTATCAGAATAGTAACATTTTGAGCTTGAATCAGCAAAGCCATAGTAAAGACCAAACAGATTTATAAAATATGTCTTAAAGATTAAATGAGAAAGTCCAAAAATCACTGCCAAAAAAATAGCTGCAAGACGCAAGAGTCTTGCAGGCTTAATCTTGTTCTTGCTCAAGTCTTACAAAGTCAGTCTTGGTCTTGCTAAAATTCGGCGGTCTTGGTTTTGCATTTGGGCAACACTAAGCGTCACGCGGGAGGTCGCGTACGGGCAAGGAAACGTTTGTCAGGTCAACTAGTTTTACATTATACTATATATAAATTAATTTTGAAAGCCACGTAGCTAAGTGGTGGCTCGGCTACCAAAGCGAGAGGTATCGGGTTCGATCTACAGCCCGCATCAAAATATATTTTATTTGAATATCAAATGGAATTAACAGTGGAATTTTGGAAGGGCTTCATCATCATCATCATTTCAGCCGTAAGACGTCCACTGCTGGACATAGGCCTCTCCCTGTGCACTTCCATGAATACCTGTCGGAGGCGTAAAGCAGTACATGAACTGAGTTTCACTAATTGAGTAAGATTATCGGAGGCCTTTTCCTGATACAGAGTAAGCGTCGTAAAAAACCGGCAACACAGTCAAAGAGCGAATTTTGGCGCGGTTGTCTATAATTGGCGGTGGTGATCTCTTGCCATATAGGAGACCCTCTCCGTTATACAATAAAAAACATTATGTAGCCATCTGAAACATAGGTACCTAGATACTTTTTACAATAGAAATCTTATTTAAGCATTATTCGATTCATTGTACGTAATAACGCACAACTGGTTACGCGTTCTTACATTCATAATCATTACTAACTATGATTATATTTGAGCAGGTAATTTTACTGTAGCCAAATATTTCAGTTTAGATGTAACATCGCAAGAAAGAAGATCAGTTGGGCGATACGTCCATCCTTCGAATCCAAAAAAGTCGTTAGATATAATGTTATATTTTTGGGCGCAGTGAAAGCAAAATGCTAGGTTCCCACGGCGATCGCACAGACAAGGACAGCGATGTCCAATTTGTGCCCCCATTTGTCGCCTTTCTCTTCCAATCCTTGCGCTTACGCAACCACTCGTGAAACCGAAAATGCGTAGGGATAAACCATGGAGGCTTTTACAGAAGTGGTTTCGTATGGCTTTACGTTTGAAAATTAAAAAATTGCCCTAATTTACTATACTTTTCAGTATTAATACTTTGTTTCACGTATTTTTGAAGCCGGCAACGCATCCGCAGCCTTGCAAGAGCTGAGGTGTCCACGGGCGGCAGACCGCTTATCCTAGGTGAGCTTCTTAGTCGTTTGCCATCATTTTTATAATAAAAATAATGTAGTGAAAACGCAACTAGAGCTTCGTGACAGCGAGGCTCTAGGTGCGTTTTACTGACAGTGGTAATGAAAGCGTTGCACCTAATCGGTCTTATAAGCTTACCACTAAGCTAGAGATAGCCAGAGTTCGATCTCTGGTCCGAGTAAAAAAAATACAATTTATTCAGAGAGCCCGCTATATCATAAAAAAATTACCACTACGAGGAGACAATGGGATCAGCAAATATCCTCAAGTCATTAGGGAGAGGTTGTGGCTACTAAATACACTTGGTCTACGTCCTTGTGCAAGTGTTGGTACTGTTTGAACTGTCAACGGCATCAAAATTCGCGCTTTGGTAGTGTTTCTGGATTTTTACGCCTAAAGCGGTATAAGCCATACAGCGTAATGTATAACGGGTCTCCGATATCAATAATCCAACTAAACATAGCACAAGTACTGCTTCACGCTGGTTTTCTGTGACCCCGTGATCACTCCGAACGAGCTTGCCCAATTAGTGCATCAGAATGGCTCTCCCGCTACTAAACGAATGATCAATGTAAAATCGAAGTTAAATACTATAAGCAACATATGCTGTGGGATTTCACAACGGTAAAAAATATTGAAAATCATTCAATATAAGTTATCGCCTTTCGTCTTCGCTAAACTTAAAGCCGTTACACATGATCGGAACGCGTTACTTAAACAATCCCGTTTCTAGTGAACGATTGCATTAGCTAGGGCGAAAAAAATCAACTTCCTAGGAGTGAAAATAAATAATATTAAACGATCGAACCACATAGAAACTGTGTGGAATCAGGCAAGACGCTATTAGAGTTGAGACGAAGGTCGACAGATGAGCGGGCACACCTCAACTGTAAGGCCGCCTTCATATCAACTAGGAAACTGAGACGCTAATGAGGAATTATTTTATTGCTGATATAGACGATCTTAAATCATTGAAATACAGTGATTTCAATGAAATGAGTATCAAGATTTTCCCCATATAAAATGATAACACTAGTAGGTATGTGCAACAGGAATAACAATAAGCCGAAGTTTAAGTTTCTAGTGTTAGTATAGAGTGTGTAGGTAATGGAAATATAATTAAGATAAAGTCTATCCCATATTTAAAATTCTAAGCTCTTTTACTAGAAAAACAAATAAAATCATCTATTGTTGTGTGATGGGCAATTGTGAAAGTATAGGTTAACCAAAGAATATATTTATAATGAATATATATCAAATGTAATTATTATTGTCAATAATTTATGTAAATATAAATTGTACGTTGAACGTCAAAATCAATCTACCACCGGTTTCAAGCTAGAACTGAGAAGAAATAAACTCAGTGGGTGTAATTTCTTAGCTTATGTGAGATATTTAAATTATAATATATATCACATATATATTTATATTTTAGTACTTAGTTTTTTATTTAAGGTGATAGAATTGATAATACATAAAGCCTATCTTCGAACCAAAATTCGATTTAATCAGTTTAATATATACATGATTTTCAGGACATGTATTTTTGAATTCAATTAATAATGCATTTTAGCAATATAGGTGACTTTTGTACAGCGTTGGATGATTTAGTTAATTTGAATCAATGCTCTTTCTTTATACCTCGCGTAGCGGCTATTCTAACGTATAGATAAAAACAGTGCTACTTGTGGTAATAATTTTTCATATGAAATAATTGTGCACATAAATTTTTTAATTCAAACAACGGCAAGCTAAGTTTGCCATGTATAAAGCCCCGTATCATTGAAAATCATTTCAATCATCGACGATTATTACAATATGCACGAGTCTTTACCTTATGACTAGTTTTTATCTGTCCGTTCTCACTTCAAAGTCGGTCACGTAATCACAAATCACGATTATACCTTTATAAGGACACGATGCAACTGAATTAAATCTTTACGATTCCGTATATTTTATCTATAGTAAATATTCATTCATAAAATACCAAGTAAATGCTTAAAAATGCTAAAACATTGTAGAAAAAACTATTGTTTAGATGATATAAACAATAGTTAGTCAAATCTTATAGTGCTTATTATAGTAATAATTATGCTCATACAAATTCCTCAACATAAAAAGCCCATAAGAAGCAAATGCCTGTAAATTTTAGTGGGCCAACCAAATAGATTTTTTAATGTCGCAAAAAGAATTATATCTTCCAAGCCATACAAAAATCCAAGTAACTGAAAAATTATTTTTATTTCCCTTACTAGATAATATATAATTTACATGTTTCTACCAATGATGAATAATAAATTAAATTGGTGCACTTTCAATTAAATTGGTCCATATAATAATAATATCTTGTTATTAGTTCCAAAATACTGCCCTTGGCAACCTTAAACTGAGGTCATTCTTGTTATAGACGCACATCTAATTACAATTATGAAATACTAATGCAATTACAATAAGTACCAAAGCTTCAATTAAATCCACTTCGGTCTAGTCTAGACTCTAGTGTATATCAATCTGTAAACATAGAACCTCTTTGTAAGTTGAATGAGTTGTAGCTGTCATGATGTATACAAGCTTGTGCAACTTTGAAGCATTAATATTTTAGATTAATGTAAGATAAAATTCTTAATGTTATAATTCTAACTAATACATTTGACCACAGAGAGGTTTTATTTAAGATTTTAAAATAAAATAGTCTAAATAAATTGTGTAATAAGTGTTGCTTAATAATACACAGAACTTACCATGTAAACCATCAAGCTTTGTTGTCTGTGTAGATTTGTGGCTGTAACAAATACATTATCATCAAAGAAAGTAGTCCAAAAAGATCCAATTAGGTATGATAATATTAGATTTATACACAAACTACATATAACTTCAAATACAAAATAAAACTACTTAAATATTGTCTATGATTTTTGTAAAAGCATTTATTGCTTCCAGAAATTTAATCAAAATGCAGATGCACAATGTTTAATCAGATTATATAAATTAATTGTTATAGCAAAATGAGATACTTACAAAATAGAACATCTTGAATAATATATCTTTGCATTAAATACACTTAATTTACTAATACTGGCCATAAGAGGAATGTTTTTTTTATTTTCACATTATGATTTCTAATAATTTTAATATATTATGCAAATGGAATAAAATAACTACTTTTTTTTAATTTGAGAATCTGAAACAATAAACATTATTTGATTATAGAAAAAATAGAGATGTTAAATAATTTAAATACAGATACAATACAATAATCTACTATTAGAGAGAAAAATTGACTTTTAAATCAAAACTTTTCATATACATCAACAACACAAATAATTGTAAATTTATTAAATATCTATAAATAAGTAATACATAGACTGAATCTACCAATTTAATAAATTACCTCTAGTTTTTAACTTTTTAAGTCAATTATGTATTCTCACCCATTTTAATATCCTCTGCTTTTAGAAAATATACAAAAGATTTGCATAACTCATATTTTAGTTAAAAGGCGAAATATTTTATAAATTATAATATGTAGGTATGTATGGCAGCCATTTATTCAACGTATTTTAACTGAAACTGAAACCAAAGAGAATATAACGTTACGCAGGGCTGAAAGTTGAAAATAAACAAAAAAAACAATTTCAAAACTCCAAGTTAAAACGTCATAACATTGACAGATAATTGTCAAAGTCAAAAACCAAAAGAATAAAATTCTTAAATACAGGCGCGCTTTTTAATTTCTACGAGATTGCACTATACACGTAAAATATTTATAATTTATATTTATTTGAAATTTCATTAATGCATATTACAAAATCAATTATTTTAATAATTCAGTAGGTTAGAAACACATTACTTTAATATAATTGCTTTAAAAGTAATTGCCTTTGTTGTAAAAACACTATTAAGAACCTATGTTTTAATTTAAAAGAATTTTTTAACGATATTTTATATACCGTAATATTTTATAAACCGGATTTGCGCTCTTTACAGACCGTTACGCGCCCATAGCAGCCTTCTATTACTGCATAACTAATGTTCAGTGCGATAGTAAAATATGACCAGTAGTCAAGCAAGGCTGAATTACCTGTAGTACAACGGAACGCACATTCACAATGCTGCCAAAGACAATTACTAGCAAAATACTCCGTAAGGTCATCTTTTTGCTTTTTCTTTGTAAAATTATTTTAATATTAAAATAGGAATCGTGTCGACCACTTCGCATCGACAATTATTGGTTAAAGTCGATGAATAATTTGGTAAATTACACGACCTAACTGCACGCTATAAAATTATAATGTAAATTAAATTACTACTAGCGCCATCTTATATCGAATTAGAAATTGATTTATTGTTCAAATAGTTTTTTGTAGTATTTACATTTAAATATGTTTCTATAACAGTTGTAACTTCGTTTTAAAGGATACTTATTCTTTTATAATTTTGTATACAAGTATTTTGTAACATAGGTATTCTATGGCCTATGTCCAGCAGTGGACTTAAATGGGCTGATGATGATGATGATAGGTATTATACTTTTGTATAATAAAATAAACACAACAAATGTCTTTAAAAAAAGCTTTATTATATTATGATTGTTAAACAATAACTTAATTATTTTTTTCAATTTTTCTTTTTTTCACGTAATGTTCTATTTTCTCATTTAAGCTCACTGAAATAAAAAAGGAAAAAGTAAAATTAAGAATTCAAACAGTTATTGTCTCTTTCCCTGATAGTGTTTTAATATCATCATATATGTCACATTTAGCTTTCCTATAATTAATATTACCAAATAATTTTTGTACACCTGAATCTTTAGTTGCACTTAAGACTTAAGTCAAGTGATGAATTACATGAGTAAGTTTTTATAATACTTTTTTTATTATCTTAAGAACTTATTTATCATGAAAAGGTAACTTTTACTTAAGTAAAATTAAGTATTTTAAGAATTTTTTCTTTAGTTCTCGTTATTACTTACAACAAACTCCCCTTTTGAACAAAGGCACATATTTTCTTGGTTTAACACCTTGTACTAAGTCATCGATATATGCGGTTAAGCTATCCTGCTCTAAAACATCAGATTTACAATTTAATGACTCGCCTACATCTTGGATTTTATTTAATTGACATTTATACACGTTCTCCAAACTTTTAATACAGTCCATGATCATTGTAGTTCTGAAAATATTTTATACGTCTGATAAATTAATGAAACCAGATAAAGGTTACAAAATAGTTGTAATTACATTTAACAGACTGTAATTTGGTATTTAATTTAGTATATAAGTGTATTTAAACTTTTAGTAAAATTTGTTGTAACAAAAACCTCAAAATCACAGAATTGAAGAACTGTAAGAATTTTTACTTGCATTGCATCTTTTCTATTAGTTAAAAGTATTGTTTATATTTTAATATAATGAAAAGCTAAATAAAAATATAATCACAAACTTTATATTATGTTCTGTCCACATTTTTTGTAAATTCTCTATAACAGACTTTAATTCTTCTACATCATATACCCAATTTGAGGTCTCTTCCAAATCATATGTGCATTGATATAAATTCAATGGTACATCTATAGCCATGTTGTATTGAGGTTTTCTGCAAAAACAATTAAAAGATTTTAAATATAATATATAAATATATATAGAATTAAGTTACTAAAGATACTTATGAAAAATATCATTAGTATAACTTAAATATTTTTTAAAGTAATAATGACATGAAACATTAATTTATTGTATCATAGTATCAACAATACTGTCGGCAAATTAATATAGTTTATATTAATTATTATGACTTTATGAATAAAAATTCATACCTTTCATTTGTTTTGATATCAAGTAGTTCATTTATAATATTATACTCTTCTTTTCCCTCACCAATGAGTAGTAGCACACCCATTATACATCTTATTTGATGCCAAAGAAATGCATTTCCCTCTATTATTAAGCTGTACATAGCAGTAGCTTTAAATATGAAGGAATTCAACATAATAATTAACATTTGTTTATCACTATGAATATATGCTCAATAGAAAACAGCTAAATAAGTTAAAGAAATTTAACTAATTTTTAATGACTTTTTTTTATTGTTGGCAAATGAGCAGGAGGCTCACCTAGGGCAAGCGGTCCTCCGCCCATGCAAACACTCCCAGCCCTGGCAGAGCGGTAAGAATGATTATTATTATTAATTACATTTATGAACTATATGTAAAAAAGGGACAGCTGTTGGCTGTATGGTATGTCTCATCAAAAGTGCCTGAGTGCCATATATTTTAAGTGATAATACTTAGTAGTTGCAGCTAAACCTATAGATAGTATCAGTGGCAGTACTTTTTAAAATTAATATTGTTTTTTTAAAATAGTTTCTAAAGGTGGTGTAGAGCCTATTTATTATATGAAACCGAATTTGTTTTCTCCTAGTAAAAGATGGAGTCTATAAGGTTTATGGTGAATAATTTTTTTTTATAAAGTAGCACTTACGTCCATTTTCTCCACTAATCGGTTCAATATCAGCTGACAAGATTTCCCGTCGAAATTCTGTAACACCATTACCAACATCCATTTTGCAAAGATTGCGAAAATCATGCGAGCCAATAAGCAGTGAGCACGCTTTTCGCATGGCCTCAATATTTAATGTAGATTGCGGAAAATAATATTTATATTTGCGTTTCTTACAGTCAAAGCTAAAACAATAAACAAAATAATTTCAATTTACCATTATTGCAACTTAAGCAGCAATACTTTTTTACTATGCAGCTCGGGCAGGCTATATTTTCCTTGATAGTTAGAGATTACTGCTACCTATAGTCTATATATAACCGCCTCTCAAAACGAGGATTGGTTGCGTTGCCGGCTTTTTACACCGGTATAACGCCCTTGCGAATATCAAACAAATTTAAAAATTTTACTATAAATTATATGCAGATGAGGGCCCACAAAAGCGTAGTATCCTGCGAGACATGAACCTCGACTTGGGTCGTCACGGGAACGTTGGCCGTATGAGCGGCCGGTCGGAAGCTCACTGGGGTGGGCTTTGCGACATATACTTAGTTTTATTGGGGCGGAAAGTACTTTGGTTAAAATTGAAGAGATGTGTGTCACAATTGCTTATACTTTACATATTTGTTTCATTACAATTAAGTAACATGAAAATTATAAGGAATATACCATTTTGTTATAGCATAAAAATATAGAGCTTAGTACAAACCGGGCACTATAATTTTGACAGTTCTCTGGTATAGGAATCCATGAAACTGCTCTTATATTCTTGGGTAGAACTCTATTTAATATCTTACAATATTCAATTTCTTTTGATATTGAAAGTGGTAGATCTTGTGAAATTGTTGGGTATTTACTTCTTACAGTAATTGAAATGACCTGTAATGAGAAAATATAACATAACATCTTTCTTTGAGGGTTAATTTTGAAATTATTTATATTATTTTAATGATTTGGTTAAAGACTTTAAATATTGAATTTTAGATTTTGAATGAAATTACACATTAGTAAATTACTTAATCTTGATATTGCCAAAATGCTTATAAATTATATTATACATGCTGTTAGACACATAACTTATTTAACAATATTTTGATACATAATGCAATTATAGTAAAGTATATAGGCAATTTTTTGAATCATAAAATGAGTTGTACTGACCTGGCCAAATGCACTAACACCTTTATCTGTTCTTCCACATCTATGATATTGAGATTTTTCTCTACTCTCTATGAGACAAGTTTTTAAAAGAGCTTTAAATAAATGGTGTTCTATTGTATGCGGTGAATCTTCCTGGACAGCTAGCCCATGATATTCCCAACCAAAATAGAGAAATTTAAGAAGTATTCTACGCTGGTGATATCTAAAAATTTTGGTAATAATAGTTTAATCATAAGAAAAGTGAAAAGTATTAGAGATTAAAGTATTTATAGTATTATTTGGTAAATAAAATATATGTCATATAATTTATTAACTAAAATACAACTTTGCTTTTAAATGATTATCAATAATAAACATAACAAAGCAAACACTACCAAAATTATTAATGTAACTACTATAGTTAACTAATACATATTTATAAAAATAAAAAAAATATTCCTAGGTGATATTAAACTCACTTTGAAAAATCAAACTTTTTATTTTTGCCTCCATTTCCATCGCTTTTTAAAATGTTTTTACTAATAATATTCTTTAGTTGTGCATTATGAGCTTGTAATTGTATTAATCTATCAATTAACTCCTGCAAATATAAATTTAAATACTTATGAATAACCAAAACAATATATAGGTTATGCGATTAACATATTAAGTTTTTACTTCTTTATCTAAATGTAGAAATTCCTCTCTCGTCGAGTTGTTGTTTCTTTTTTGTTTTGGTGGAACTTTGAATACATTATTTTTTTCCATTTTGTTTAATAACTAAAAATATCAAAAGATAAGCAAAAGCATTCACGGCACCTAATGCATGAAATAACTTCTTATTCTTTTGCCTTCTGTGACTAGCGGTCACAATTATTTTGCCATTGTCAGTACTCGGTCTAATAATATTTATGAAATGTCAAATATGTATAAGATATTAACTATAACCGCTGTTTTACACTTATCAGCTGTTGTTAATGGATGATATACATCGATGTTTTTTTGCGATGAATCTAAAAGGCAAACAATCAAACCTTCCCCCTGTCAACAGTTATTAACTATTTTTTTATCTTTTTCAATTACATTATTTAGCACTTGCAAGATGTTACGTCAAAAAGTTTTATCACTGGTTGAAAAGGCTGTCAATATTATAGATTTCAGTATAGTTGCACTAAAACCAATCTATAATAATATAAATACAAATGGTCAACTGAAATCTTACCCTTAACCTTACTTACAGTTAATTGCAGTCTCTGGCTTCAAAAATCATATTAATAGTCTACTCAGCTTGATTCAGAATTCATTTTAAAATTTGCTCTGCTTGCAATAATAATATTTATAAATCGAGGTGTTAAACTGAACAACACGTTCTAACTTATATGTAATATTAATTCATTATAGGTCTGAACACGGCAGACAAGTAAACAAAAGTAGTGCGTGGAACTAAATAAGTTATATTTAATATTTTTTTTAATAATAAATTAACACAAATGCCGTAACTTATACTTTAATTGTATTTCATGCTTAATATCGTACCTATTTAAGTAAAACATTACATTGGCTAGAAATATAAAAATATGTTTTATATTAATCTGCAATCTAAGTAATCATGTAAATGTCCAATTATCTACTTTAAAAAGAGTAATAAATAAAACTTATGGTAATCGAAATATTTTTATTAGATAAACCGAAGTTAATAACGAATCATATATACATATGTCAAGTGTCGAAAAAGGATTTAGCTAAAAAGTTTGTAGCCAAGCCATGATAAATGAAAAAACAAATGTCAAGTGTCAATTAATTCTAATTATCAAATGTATTTGATAATTGTTTGGGAAACGTCTAAACAAAGCGTGTGAAAACTGTTAGTATTAAATAGATAGTCTTGAAATCACTGAGAAATTTATCTCTATTTAATATATTTTTGTAATATTTAGTCAATTTAAAAAAAAATGTTACCGCTATCGCTATTACGTACAGCTCAAAACCATCCAATGCTAGTAGAATTGAAAAATGGTGAAACTTACAATGGTCATTTGGTCAGCTGTGATAATTGGATGAATATCAACTTGAGAGAAGTTATTTGTACATCTCGTGATGGAGACAAGTTCTGGAGAATGCCAGAGTGCTATATCAGAGGGAGTACCATAAAGGTATATTTGAATATTATAAAACATTTTGCATGTTTCATGTATCAATACCACACTTTTATACCTGAATTATTAGCACCTTATAGACAGATCAATTATAAAAGTATGTTTCTATCTTTGTCTGTCAATCAAATTATTCTTTTAGGTTACTCTTTATTCAAAATAGAATGTCATGCCTGGTGCCTTTGATGCCAGGAAATTTATTAAAAATTTGTAATACATTCCTTGTTTCACTTGTCCTTTATATCTTACTATTATATAAATAATAAAACAATTCACTATCAGTATCTCAGGATCCCAGATGAGGTCATTGACATGGTCAAAGAAGAAACACAAGTCAAAGCAAGAAGCCGTAGTGAAGTATCAAAGGGACGAGGAGGTCAGAACTTAAGATCTAGTAGAGGTGGAAGCCGAGGTGCATTTGGAAATAGGGGAAGGCCAGCACCTCTTAGGGGTGGTGGTGCAGGACGGCCTCAAAATAAAAATAAGAAGTAAATTTAATATATGAATAAGATGTCATTTGTGGAATATTTTCAGGTTAAATTTTATTAATAAAATAAAACTTAAAAGAAGTAACCTTAGTTTTTTTCAATACAAGCAATATTATGACCATTGCATCATCATCATCAAAGGAATTTTAATTTATTAACCAGTTACAAGTAACCACACGATTATCTTATTGCATTAAACTATATTCTAATAACTTCAAAGATTGAAATATAATAAAACCATTTTATTACTCATATATCTACTAGATTTACCCATAAAATCCCTGTGAGCCAAGGTCAAGGGAATTTATATCATTTAGGACTAAGTAATGTGAACATGATCATTTGAATTTCACATTACAAACTATACTTAATATACTGGTAAAATAAGGCAACAAATTTATCTTTGTCCCTAAATATGTATTCTACTGGAGAATAATAATATAATTCATAATTTAAAATGTAACCAAATTAAATGGCTTTTAAAGAGTTGTGAACTATACTTGTTTTCAGTTTTACTAAATTTATAGCAAGCCATTACTTTATATAAAGTAGGAATAAATAAAACAAACTTATGAAAGATTTAATATTGGACTAATATTTAGTAAAATACCATATTATAATAAAATTCATATAAAATTCAAGTATTTCAGTTTTAAACAATACCTACTAAGACTTGTCTGAGTGTAATCAAATAAGTTTTAAAACAGCCAAATTGTTTTGTTTATAAGTGGCAACATTAAACATTTTTAAGAAGTGTCACTTTGCTACATAACCATTTTTCAATTGGGCATTTCGTGACCAAGAAAGGCTTTATAAAGAAAACTAGAGATGATGTCCAGTGACATTTAAATTGGACAATGTTGCATCTTAATAACAATACCCGCAATCATGTCAACTCTGACAAGTCAATTAATTCTAAGATAATACTATTCAAACAAAAAAAAAATAATCACTCTTAAATAAAAAAAAACTCAAGACTAAATACTACAATATAACCGTTTACATACATAATTATAAATATATAAAACAGTATTGCATAATTTGATAGAAATTTAAATTATTTGTAAAGCTCTGAAATTTTCAAACTACAATATGTATTCTAAATTATCGACAATAACGATCAATTTCGTGTAACGTAAACGTGCACCATTACTTCTGTGTACATTCACATCACATGAATAAAAAGAACGTTGTTAGTTTTTACATATCATTAAATACATTACGGCCAATGTGCAATATGCAAAGCTTATTACTATATTGAATAATTTTATAAAAATACTAAAAAAAACCAACGATAATTATTCTACACTAAGTAAATTGGTAATACAAAAACTGTAAAAAATAAATAAATAGGAATTCAAAAATATATCAAAACAAGCGGGAATTTCTACGTCTAAAAGCATCCAGTTTCTCCAGGAAAAAGGTAAAAAGGAATATTTGGGAATGGCAATATGCCCCGCTTGTCTCTTGTCTTTGGGACGCTGTCTTTGGTCGTTAGTGGAGAAATGTTGCAAAATGTACTTACAAAAATAAAATGACAACACAGAGGCTGACCGGCATTTCAGAATTGGGCTTAATAAAAATAAACCCAATCGTTAAAATAATGTATGTTTTAGGTTGCATATATAATTGTAAATTATAGACGAGACTAGTCTACTTAAATAAATTCTACAGTATAAAACGCAATTAAAGGTTCAAAGTCATTTTAATATCTCCACAATTGTCTAAACGTATCGCATTAAACAAACAAGGAGCAATCAATGTAAAAGCACTATTTGTTAACAAAACAATACTGATCGTTTCGCCTCAAATCTTATTGGGAAAATTTTATTCAACAAATATGACAAAACGATCGAAACTGATACATACATGTTTATAGAAAAAAATAAATTTATATAAACAATAATGGCTTCAAATTATTTAGCTACAGTTAGTTTACACTTGCCGCCCATCGAGGCGACAGCTGTCAACGTCAGTGCGCCGCTCAGTGGGCACTAAACGCGAAGATAACAAAATTGATTGTAGTTTACAACAAGTCAATGAAATAACCCTCTATAAAAATATATAATTCTAATTTGAAATAATAGTAAGTCCGACTCCTTGCTCTGCTAATGAAGCAACCTAATAAATTAACTTTACATCTGAATGAGAAATCAATAATATTGTCTATGGTACGTATATATTTTATTCCACGCTGTGGAGTCGGCTCATTTAAAATTCACTAAAAAAATATTTTACTATGCACCTTCCCGGTCTGTCAGAATTCCCAAACTATGTGAATTAGAAAAATACTTAAACGACAGTGCAAGAAATATTTATACAAACATAATAATATTGTCTAGCAACATTAAGGTATAAGGTACTATGTATTATACTTCAACTAGGTTAGTTAATGAATTGCTCTACTTTCACTATTATTTATAATAATGTAATAATTTCACTAAAATTTCTATTCACTTCAAATTTACAAGCCCTTTCGCTTTAGGCGAATGCTAAGAAAAAATTTCCTAATTCGGTCCGCCTCCGATAAGTCGATATAAAAACTTTTTTTGCGGATTTTTTCTTTTTTTAAACTAAGAAACAACGTACGGTACTATGTACATGCGAGTGAATGTGCAAAAAAAACTCACTGAACTGTATACGAGGGGACAAAATCGTATAACAACAATAATTTCGTTAATCCAAACATTAGCTACTAAGTTATCAAAAAAGTACAAATTCCACATCAAAACATGTATAAGAAAAGATATCGCTATGCCCCCCGCATTGTGTACCTCACGTGATATGCTAATGCGACAAAATTACTATCTAAAATGGAAAAAATAGCATTCAAACAGCTACTATTAATAGAAAACAGACAACTTACAACAAGAACAAAAGCCTGAAGCGGCCGTAAACAAGGAACTAAGCAAAACCTCCATAAACTACTAACTAAAACTGCCCCGAGGATAAACCGGTCAAAACAACTTAAATATGAAACCTTACAAACTCAAAAACATACACTTAATAGAAATTAAACGAATCTAAACCCAGACCGCGGGGCGATATATCCTCAAACGAACAAGCAAATAGACAAAGTCGAATAAAGCGAAGAAAATCTTCCTCCCAACTAGTTGGTGCAGTCGAAACGTTCAAGTCGAACGTCAAAATCGAAAACTCCCGCCGCTTGCGATGCCGTTTGTTAAAGCAACCACTCGCCACAGACCCATATCCCATCCAATCACCTCAGTTTATAAAATTATCTAACGCCAATCGTTTCGGGCTATGCCCTCCGAGTCGCTTCTCAGAGGTTTAATTTTAAAACGTAGAAGTATCTAAAACGCCAGCGTCAGCTACAACGTTGCACGCAAAGTAAAAAAAATCACGTCCGAATTTCACATTAATCGTTTTTTTTATAAAAATATAAAAATACAAAATGGGACAGTGCGACCACACCACTCCACACTCACGCAGCCTGCCGTACCACACTACGAGGTTAGGGGGCAATTCAAACGATCCAACAAATATTGAGCAATTTTACACAAAAACAAAGTGGAAAATGCACACACATCGAGGTAACCGCTGTAGCGAGTCAAACAACATTATTGCATTCCTAGCCGTAGCTTTGAAAGCGAGGCAACCCACTTGCAACTGCCAGCTTCGCCAACAAAGAGGAAGAGATCGCATTAACATTAAAGATGTGACGGTGAAAATACCGAGCATTAGTGCTATCAAAATGTCTACAGACTAAGATTTGAGGAAAGTTTTTAATCTGTGCTGAATTTTACTAAATTTGATAATTCTATAAGAAGTTTCGCACGTGTGTGCATTTTAAGGGCTAAGGTTGCATCGATTCGAGTCCCGCAAAACTCGCCTACTTGTTAGAAAACATTTGATAGTAATACTTTAATAGTATTTTTTTTAATAATAGTAATTTTACGTTTAGCGGGACAAGAATCAAAACCTGTGACTATATTGTGTAACACTTTTAGCTATACCTGTCTATCACTTTCAGCTCAACGACTAACCTCTATTTAAAATAGATTTTAAAACTTGCTACATTTACCGTATCGAGATGAAAGCGACGGACATTGTGACATTGGGAGAAACTGCGCTGGACGAACGTATAGTGTAGACTTAACAAGAAAAATCGGGACTGCCAAATAATATAGATGCGGGAGGGGTACACCAACTCTATCGCAGCACAAGGCACTTCGCCTCACTACAGAGAAGACACGACACGAAAAAACTTTTACAAAAACATTAAAAAAAAGTATCGAAAACACGCCATAGTCTTATCTACAGTCTATAAACTTCTGTGGTCGGTCGGGATACGAAATCTGTATCCGAATTAAGTACATCTCTAAGAGCATCCATCCTCCATACAAGGATGACACTCGTGCGTAGTATTCTCTTCCTTCGAGAGCTCGGCCGCCAAGTTTAGCCAACCACAGCCTGCTGTGGTTGAAACCGCGGTCCGAGCCTGTTCCCTATCAAATTACACTAAAATCAGAACTAATTCAATTTAGCGTTTGATGGGTACATGCACTATGCAATAACTGCCTACGTTATCAAAATTTGTAAACGTTCAAATGACCACAACAATAGCAAGACATGCTGTCCGTTAATTTCGTTTCTCTATAATAATATTCGAATAATTAGGACAAGTTTAAACTAGTTTGACAATTTTCAACGACTTGATTTTAGCAAAGCACCGCACCTGCCACCGTCGACTCCAGGACCTAGGGTGGAGCTGTAGGGCATCAACGGACCCTAACAATTGGTTATATTATATCTAAACTACCATCTATTGCACTATCCCGGCGGATTCAAAAATATTTTCTTTATCATAGACACTACGAGACTAAATAAGAATAACCGCAAGTTCTACAGCCAAAAATGGTAACATTATACATTTTTGTACTAACACCAGCCCATACCGCCTCCCACAAAAATAAACGGCCGCGACTTTAGGAACGAAACCACTGAACACATCCCGAAACGTATAATCGATTCTTCAAATAAAAACTAACTGCCCAATGTGATATCGAACGAAGCATGGCGCTTCGCCGTCTCACTTCGGAAAAGACACCGCAATAGGCTACAACGCCACAGCGCCTACGTCACACTGAATCAGCAACAATATCCAAATAGAAAAATACGAGGGAAATCGGGTAATTTATTCTAGCTAAACAGGTACAATTATTCCGAGAAATGACATTCCACTTACATCTTATGGTAATCGCTCAAGCCTACACTCGGCAGGGGCGTGCAAGTTTTACTGTCACACGTCAAAGCAAGACCTGCGAAATGTAGCCTCCAGCATATTAATTTAATCTTATAATAAGAGTCGGCGCTGAAATCGCAAACTGCGAGACGCCCACCTTAAGACCTTATAGAACAAACTGACAACTAGCTAAGTTTTTTTGGATATATTTTGCTTATAACAGAGTCGACGTTTTAAATCTAACCAAAGCAACCCACGCAAGACCCTGCCAAAAAGGTTTCTCCGCAAAGCTGGTTTCTTCTCAAACGTTGCCGAGCGTACATTCAAAACGTCCACGCCGTAGAATATATATTTTGCTTACAATTACAAACTTTGGATAATGTTGCTTTATTAATCTAAGTCGACGAAATGAGTCATGTCCAGGGGCAGTGGCGGCAATTTCGACTTGCCCAACGACGCTAAAAGCTGTGTTTGATGATCTAAAAGTGGAACTGACATCGAGCGAATCAAAATGGCCGCGCACGCCAATCAACGCTTGTCCTTGCTTCTCGATTTTAAAGGGGAGGCACTTCCCTCATCTTCATACACGTAGTTATAAGCTCTAGTATAACTTTGATCTTTAGCAGGTCAGATCAAAAATTGTGTCACACCCAAATCCCGACAACTCTCTTTATCAAACATAACCGGTGACATAATACCCCACGAATGGCGGGGTTTCACTATCAACATTCTCCTCTCGCTTCTATGGTAAAGCAATTGCCCGGAGCTTCACTCCATTCCTTTTTCTTACCCCCTTCTCCCCTTCCCCCGCCCTCCCCCACTAAACCTCTACGAAATTAACACCAGCGGAAGGGAACGGCGCGCGGTCTGTCGGCGCCTTCCTTGACGAGCGGCTTGTGGAACTCGCGGCCCGGGCGAGAGTGGATCGTGGCCCAGCAGTGCTCGCAGTAGTACTGAAATACGCACCAATACAACAGGTTAAAAAACTCACACATTTGGTTTTATTTTATCATTTAATAGTAATCCACACGGAAAAATAAATCGTAATCAACGAAACCTAATATGAATAGAATATAATATAGTATCTATATGAATTAAACTTAAATATATTCAAATTGAAAAAGGACTATCTTTTTTTTATTATTAACTATAATAATTACTTTTATCGCTAAAATTGTCGACTAACAAAATCTTAGGCACAGAGTAGTAGCTCAAATTGGGTATTTTATAAAATTATTGATCCATAATATCTTTTTTATTATTAATTCGATTAGTAATATACAAAAGCTCTCCTAACGGGTCTGAGTAAGAATGGGTTGTCCCTTCGTTACCTGCAGGCAAGTGACATTAGCGCAAAAGAATGGCGCAAACTTGGAGCCACAACGCGCCCCCGCGCACTCGTCACACATCTGATCGTCCAGCACGTAGGGCTTCACCTTTAACATTACAAGCAAGCATTTACATTCATTCATTGAGTAGCAATTTGATAAAAATCATTAAATAATTTCGAGTTTATAGAAAAATAAATGGCTTTACCTCGACCCTTTTGTCGATGTCTCCGTGCTGCAGTTGCACGAAGCGAGCAGAAATGGCAGCGATGTACGACTGCTGGTTTGAGAACGCCACGCGACCGGCGCCCTTCAAGTTTGTTCAAATGATTTTAAAGCTATTGCAGACTGTATTAGGATACAGTCTGCAGCCGTTGTAGGCAACGGCTTAAATTAACACAAATCGATACTCCGAATGTTCAATAAATTGAAAAATATGTTTGATAATAAATAAATAAATTTAAAAAAATCGATTGCCAAATATATCGATAGCCTTTGAATGATATACCTTGGGATACTTGAGCTCGGGGTCGGTGTCGATACCGGCGTAGCACACTCCGCCGTAGAGCCGGTCCATTATCATCGCAAGCTCCACTGGAACACAGATACTATTAGACATGACTTGTGTTCTACGTGTGGATAAATAGTAAAAGCTTGTAAATTTCGTGAGAGCAACGGATTGATGAGCTCAATGTTTTGCTGAGTGGGTGAGGATATAGGGGGCCTTTAACATTATGCCGCTTAGGCAACATAAAAAGCCGGCAACGCACAGTCCATGGGCAGCGGTGTTCATTGGCATATAGGAGACCCAACTGCTCCGTTGACCGCTATTTCCTAAAAAACCTATCTAATACACGTGCGTCAAGTCAAGAGATTAGCATAGTGAAGCGATCGGCCAGAACTCACCCGCTTTCAGAGGCCGCGGTACTCCGCCTACAAAGACCGTCTTGCGAGGGTCGAGGGGCATGCTGGCGTCAAGCACGAAGTCCGCGTCGGCCAGCCGCCACGGCCGGATTTGCACCGGTTTGTCACGGATGGTGGGCGAAGACACGCACAAATACAACTTGTCATCGTCCGTTATGCACGCCTCCATCAAAGCCGCCACGGAGCTCTCGTCCTGGAAGAAAACAACAGAATAACGCTTTAAGTGCACCGTACGGGCTGACTATTTTTTTTATAGTATAGCGGACAATGGAGCTAGTGGGTCTCCTATATGGCAAGAGAACACCGCCGCCCATACATAACCGCATCACGGTACACGAATTGGTTGTGTTGCCGGATTTTTACAACGCTCAATCGGCAATTTTAAGGTGCCTCTTATATCCTCACTCAATAAACAAACGTGAATCGGTACTTGTATTGTGTTTCGCAGACCGAGTGAGGATATCGGAGGCCCTTAAAAGTGTGGCTTGAGCGGCGTAAAAAAGCCGGCAACACAATGAATGCGTGAACTATTGTACGGTTGTTAATGGGCGGCGGTGTTCTCTTACCATTCTGACCCATCTGATCCGTTGTCCGCTATAGAAAAGAATAAAAGTAACAAACATGTAGATGTTAGGTTAGTTGTGGGTCTAACTAGCAGTTGTAATAAAAAGGATATAACTGATAAGTGTATTATTTTATTAGACTAAAGACGCCATTTGTTTTCTTAAAAATCTAGTGACAAGTATAAAAATAACACACAAAATCAAGAATAACAATGTTATCGCTTGGGAGAGAACCAAATGTAAAACTAAACTCTAAATCATTTTACTAGTTAGAAATTCTCAGTTTTACATAATTTGGTCTTATTACTATAAGGAAAATAATATCCTACCTAAAAATGAAAAGTCCGTGTACTCACTTGGAAAAGCAAAAAGGCGTATCCTTTAGGCGGAAAGTAACTCTTACTCTCGGCCTTATGGGGCCAGTCGACAACCAGAGGTCCGAACCGCCGGAATGACGACGTTATTTCATCTGAAATCGTACCGGTAACACGTAAGTATCAAATTAATTTATGATCACTCAACGGCTTTAGCGGTTAAAACAATTAACCAATTACCATCCCTTCAAATCACCATTGTACGCAAAATATCTATTTACATAACATTAAACCTAGGCTCTATCCGTTTCTAGGCCACCACAGCCTAATCTGCTAGATCTAAAGAGATTACAATAGACTGACCTACATAGTCAACGTGTAAGCTTCGTTATTTTATAAAAATAGCTTGTCTATGTGGGCGAATGCAGTGGCTGTGCTACTCAATATGAGGCCTTCTTATTGAAGATACATAACCGCACATTAAACCTAGCCGAGATGATAATTTCTGCCATTGTTGAAACTAAGAGAAAGAAGTGGAGACAATATGATTATATAAATATGAATTTTTAAAGCCAACCAAATAATATAAATCTGTCAACTCGTTTCAAAAGAGACACGCAATCTTTACAATGTAACCTACGTTCAGTAGTGCTGCCCAAATTCAGACGCAAGAAGCAAGAGTCTTGCATTCAGTCTTGCAAATGCAAGACCAAGACTGAACCTGCAAGACTTATGCAAGAACAAGACTAAGCCTGCATGACTCTTGCGTCTTGCATGACTTAGTACAGTTTCACGGAGTACGTAGGTATAACTATTCGGGGTACCTATAAGGTACTCTTAGGAGGGACTCTATGAGACGTTAAAAACTATATTAAAGAATATGAAAAACTGGACCTAGGGTAAAAACCCGGATAGTTTCCCCGGAGGGATGCTTGCCCCAGTTTATAATACACTATGTTAGGAATATAAGTTGCGTTTACGATTTAGTTTAATAGGTGTCACGCAGGCCTTGGTGCCACGTAAACCATCAGAATAGACGCACGGGTTTTGTCCGTGTGAGCAAAAATCTTCAGTGGCGACTCTTTGACGAGCGTTATAATTATATTGTTAAGTAATTCCTATTGAATATTTTCATTACTGATTGTGTTTCAGTCAAGTTTTTGTTTCTCTTTTATTAAATTTCATATAAGTTGAAGGTTCAATCTCTTTCTAGACAGATATTGTTCTTTAAAATACATTCATATTATTGTAATTAATTTGTTTTTTACATATTTTAGCACATTTAAGCATATTAAACGAAAAAGTTTTTAAAGAAACAGTTTCTCCCATCTGAAACGGCATATAGCCAGTTGATAAGCATATTGTGGCATGTGTTTTTGAATTTCTCATTAAATCTTTAAATCTTTTTTATCTGGTTTTCTTTACTATGTCTATGTTAATTCAAGCGCAAAATGTTCCTATTCCGATAGCTTTTGTAAAATCTGAAGTAAACTTCAATAAATAACAATAGTCTAATAGGTAACTGCAAGACTTGCAAGACTCTTGCTGAAAGACCAAGACCAAGACTGGCTAAGTCTGGTCTTGGTCTTGCATTTGGGCAATACTAACGTAAAGTATTATTATTAACATTTCTAGTCGCGAATATTGGTTAACGCCTTTCACACAAAATTATGTCATCAAGAAATTATTGTGTATGATACAATGTGTTATTAATAGAACATTTGAAAGACATCATCGGCAGTTAAGCTAGTGAGTAATATCCTTTATTTGATATCTTTTCCACGACAGTCAATAATCTATCAGCCATTCGAGTTACGGCACGAGACACTCCTATCATCTGATATTGTCAATTATCCTTGTTTCAATAGAAAAATCGTTCATCTCAATCAATCGTTTCGGACGACCTATTGACGCCCTGTTGATATTGCTTGCCTATTATATGGAATCAGCTTGTAAAGCTTATTTACTTCAACAAATACTCAAATTTAATTAGACTCTACTATACTTACAATAATACAATTTAATATAAACTTGTTAAAATTCATTTATCTCAATTTCAGCTAAAATTCAGCGGGTTTTGCAAATAAAACTTTCCAATTTACATAGTCCCTCCTACCTTCATCAATGTCGGGCGGCAATCCGCCCACAAACACCTTCCGGCTGAACCGTTCACCGTGTTCAGAGCCGGCAGACACAGGCGAAGAGCGGGCCGGAGAACCCAACGCGCTTACGCACATCGACAGACCTGGAAAATTACATAATTCTCTTGAGCCCACGTTTGATTTTATATAAAAACTCATGAAAAGCTAAGTTAGGTTTTAAATTATATTCTGCATTTTTTTTATATCACCGGTGGCAATCGAGCAGGAGGCTCACCTAGGGCAAGAAGTCCTCCACCCATGGACACCCCAGCCCTTGCAGAGCCGCGGGTGCGTTGCCGGCCTTTAATTATATAGTTAAAATCATCTAATAGTCTAAAGTCACCTACGAAGTATAACAATTATTCTTTAAAATAATAATTTTTCACCCGCAGGAGAGTCATGCTGAAGCATATGCTGACGCACTAATTGAACCGGCTAGTCCGAAGTGATATCACGGGCTCACAGAATACTCAGCGTTAAACGGTACTTATACTGTGTTACACAGAGTGAGCGAGGATATTAAAATTGGAGGAGACTCTTAAAATGCCGCTTTAGCGGTGTAAAAAGCCGGCAACACAACCATGCGCTAACAGCGGCTCAGTTGTTGATGAGCGGCGGTGTTCTACGAGTATTACCATATAGGAGACCCAACTGCTCCGTTGTCCGCTATAGAATAAAAAAAAATTATACACATCTTAAATTGCTTATTGCTATTGCCTTCTGGAAATAATAAAGATGAGAAAACCGTCGACAAACAGATCCAATTTGATTAGATTGACTCTTTGGCGTTAGATGTTGATTTGAAATGGCGAATGTGTTGGAGAACTGTTTAGTATAAATCCAGCAGCTGAATTTAATCATAGAGCATCGAGCCATCGAATTTCATCCATATCACCTCGTTGCATCGTTCCACAAGTGTTTTTAAAGGCATTTAGTGCCGCGTACACCCTGTAAAATTTGCTGACTACAGAGGTATTTTCAAACCAATACGACTCAAATAAAGAGTGTGCCTATCCCCGCAGCCAAGGTCTGGGGGTATCCATGGGCAGAGAACTGCTTATCCTAGATGACCTGTCTGCTCTTTTGCCCAAGTTTTCATGAAAGATCGCTCAGTCTCAGCATTATTCTACGTATACAGACCAGCCCATTAACGCGTACTTCTAGACCGAAAGTCAGTAAAACTAGATAGAAACGTGTGGAGAAATGGGTAAACTCACCCGCAGCGCTGAGACGCGACACCACGTCCTGCTGATCGTTTGGACCAGACGGAGAACCCGCGCCCGCACCGCCAGCCACGCTGCCATCCTCCACGCCGGGAAAGAACGGCGACTTGCCTGAAATTAAACAAATATAATGCACATCGACGTACGATAGACCTCGCGTTCTTTGAAATTTAACGAATTCCCATCCAGTAGTAGGTATACAGACAATATGAACAGTACAATTTCAATTTTCTATCCAGAATACAAAGCGTTTAAGTGTACCCACACGAACAACGGCAGGTAATGGAACTCATATTTTATGCGTGTTATGCATGTAAAAGATTAACGATTCAAAGAGATTTCCACGCTATTTTAAACAGAAGCCGGACAAAATGATGTTATCCTTTGCTTATGTGTCTAACTGTCAATAGAAATAAAATTCTTCTACAGATTCAGTTACCAATATGAAAATAAAATAACTATATGTACATATACGATATAGTTTTTAGATTACGTTTAATTTCAGTATTGGAATCAGATTCGTTAGTCAGCCAAGTAAAATATTAATATTTTTTATATTTACCCTAATACTAAGGACAATTTGTAATAAGAAACCACACATTTTTTGTATTATGATATAGTGGGCAACGGCGTAGGTGAGTCTTCTCTATGGCAAGAGATCACCACCACCCATAGACAAGGGCACCACAATCCGTGCTGTGTTTTCGACTTGTTACACCGATTTCAAAGTTTAATACTTCAATTACTGTTTCACGCTGACAGTCTACGAGACCGTATCCCTTCGAACAAGCCAGCCCAGTTAGTGCTTCAGCATTATAAATTATCGTTCCTCTTAAAACAGTCGGTAACCATACCGTGAATATCTAAAATTACGGGCCGTCCAACGAGTTCAAACCCATGCCTCAGCCACATTTATACCATCTGATAGCTGCTAAATAAACCAAACAGATTATATAACTTCCTAGTTCAATTTCGTAGTCCAAAAGCTGTCCTACTGGCACCAGTCCAACGCGCAGTGTCGTTGACTCCACAATAATTGATGTGAGCCATGAATCATGGATGTTTTGGTCCGGCTAAACGAGCAATCCTGACATTTGGGATACAAAAAAACATTCCATGGATTCTGTTTGGGCCTACTGCTGTGGGGCTGAATGTATCACGTGTCAGGTGTTTAGTGCGTCTTGAGCAGAGATGTAAATCCCGGAAACAATGTTTCAGCTGGGTTTGCATAGAACTTTTTGCTTAGTTTATGAGGGAGATGCAATAAGTTTATATTAGGAAATGTCTACGGATAACTTCAATTTAAAATGTAGAAATGATTTTTTTTATATAGTATAGTGGACAACGGAGCTGGTGGATAAGACAACACCGCCGCCCATGGACAACCGCGCCACATTTCGCACATTGGTTGTGTTGTGTTGGTGACTATTTACAATTTTTTATCTTTTTACCACATAAATAGAGGCTTCCCAGTAGGAAATCTTTACCTAGTTATAGTAATAACTAGGTAAAATATTCAGTGTGATGTCACCTACACATCACATGTCATGCACTAAGGGTGATATCCCAATTAAAAGTAACAAGTATTTATCAAAAAAATAAATACCAATATTTAATGGTTTGCGTGTAATATTTAAATTTCTAATATAAAGGGCAATGAGAACATTCGAAAAAGTCAATGACACGTCAATGACCTTATCTAGATGGCCACGAAAAAAAAGATCATTTAAAATATATTATATATATACCGTTATTCTAAATTTATACCTTTATTGTATTCTCTTAAGTGTATTTCAAATAAAATATAATTATGTCATTAAACCACAAATGCATTATTTGAATATTGAGCCATATTTAGTTTTGTATTAAAAAGTATTAAGTCTTGTTTAGCACGTTGCTAGGCAACGCAAGTCGCTTGATTTCTATAGATAGACTTTAGTAAGTTAAATATATAATATTATATATTATTTTTCAATTAAAATGCGTACGTAGTTTCAGGTTCGATAAAATACATAAGATCAGTGTATTAATTTCTATAAGATAGATGAAAAAATATAACCTTGCAATTTTTGGAAAGTACTTACTCTTTCTGTAGGGAAATCTTGGACCACGAATGAACGGTGTAATTAAAGGGATTGTGTGCACAGACATAATTTTTCTACTTGAAAAAACGTAAAAAAACACTGCAAACTGTCAGGGACACAAGCGATGGTCGCGTGCGGGACTCGTAATGAAAAAATTGACAATCGCTTTCCAATTATAAAATTTTATTTTTTATTTTATATAAGTGTCCATGATTAAAAAAGGTTTTATTACATATGAAAAAATAACGTTATGTCTGGCATGGATCCGAGAAAACTGAAAGTAAGGAATAAACTCTTACACTTTAACGAAAATAACTCACTAATTGTGTGATTTATTTAGCTCGAATTTTTACGTCAAGAAAACGGGGCATTGTTAGTTGAGACACAAATAACCTACTTATTAGATTTAAAGCGCGACGTAGTTAAGAAATAACTTATGCTGTGAAACTATTTTATTAAATTATGCGTATTAATAACAACAACAATAATTAATTCAATAAAATAATATTATAATAAAAAACAATACTAGAAAATTCCCAATTTATAAATATATAACTTTATTGCTTTTTATTCCGTTATTGTATAAAACCTTATTATTACTAATCAATTTCCATAGATAATAAGTTTATATATTCTATGATATTGTGTATTATATGTATAATGTCATTAAATATAAGAATGTATGTAATGTCATTAAATATAAGAAGGTACCAATTGATATAATCCCTTTTCTATTCTTAAAACTAGTTGGTATTGCGACTTAAAGCGTATTGCGCGCGAGCCCAATCTCTGCGAAAATAAAAGAATATCTTAACTTTCTAAATACAGACTGATGTCCATTATATTTTAATAAAAATATAGTTGATAAAAATTATAAAGTAATAAGAAAAGGAGCTATAATATACTCTTCGAATTGTTGAAACGTAATTATCAAACAATACTGTCTCATAGATTATAAATGCCATCTATGTTAAACTAAAAGGAGTTGCAAAATAGGTCGAACAATTCCAAAATTAAAAACGGAAAATGCATGTTGACACAACATTGTGCCAGCCAAGGATTGCTTTTATTAAGAAGTAGACTTTATGGAAACGATTTAAAGTCCAAATTTGCTAAAACAAAAGACAACGCCAATGCCGTACTGCGGAGTTTCACAATCGGATCTACGGCAAACGTGTATTGGGTTTAAAATTACTACGTAAGTATATACTTTGAACTAATTCTGAATTTTGGTTTTGCATGTTTTGATTTCAATCACAAGGGAAAAAGAAATATTACGAGTTTTTCATTGTTCAAGTGATAAATAACAAACAATCGCTTTTGTTTTTTTTTCTTGTGTAGTTACGTGGCATGCAGTAAATTATAATTCTCTTTAGTATATTGCCTAATGATTTAGCTTAATTATAGTTATTATTACTGATATGGAGATACTTTTATAGTTCTATAATTGCTAAAATCAGATATAATCTTAGTTTATTCGTTTTTGCAGCAATAAACAGCCTTTAGTGGGAGAATGACTGAATGTTTAAGGTATTGTTTCAAATAAATCAACGTTTTAATTATGGAGCATATAGTTTTATAAACTTTCTTTCAAAAAGCTCATTTCAACAGTGAAGTAAAATTAAAAACGGAAAATCCAATTGTATTGTAATGTTAATCAAAAAATTATAAATATTAATAAATAATGTTGACCAATAGAACACTAAATAAAACTAACTGAAACGTGATAAAACCATAATTTTAATACATGACTGTCAACCAGTGTGTGCCACAGAGTACAGACAAAAAGGAAACAATTCATTATAGTTGACCTCAAAGTATGTGACAGAGCTATTATTTCAACGATTCACTGTTGTGTATGCTTTGCTATATAAACGCATACATCATCATCATCATCCTATTCAAGTCCACTGCTGGACATAGGCCTATATATATATACGCATACATACTTCATTATAAAACATTTTTTTAAATTCTATAGCGGATAACAGAGCAGGTGGGTCTCCTATAAGTTAAAAGAACACCGCCGCTCATGGACAACTGCGCCACAGTCCGCGCATTGGTTGTGTTGCAGGCTTTTTACACCACTTAAGCGTATTTTTTATGGGCCTCCGATTAACTCACTCACTCAGCGAAACACAGTACAAGTACCGTTTCACGTTGAGTATTTATAATAGTATCTTATAATTTAAAAATATTATATAAAATTCTCGTGTCACAGTGTTAGTTATCATACACCTTCGAAACGGCTTATCCATTTTAATATTGTATGCATATTGAGTAAGTCTGAGAATCGGCTAGAATCTATTTTTTAACCCTCTAAATGATAAGAGTTTTTTATTTTTCAATATTGTTTTTATTTCTATATTTTTATTTTGCTATGCAAAATTACATATAACACTAAATTTTCACCATTATCTGTAAACCTTATTTGTTAATAGCCCTATTAGTTAATATTTATATATTTTTAATTAATGGAATGTATTTTTATAAATAAAAGAGGTTTGCCAGCGTCAATATCCTCGAAGATGGATTTCGGTGAAACTTTGATTTCCCGATTGTAACCTCAGATCATTTTGGCTACTGATGTTACATGGTAAATGGTAGCGCGCCTTGAATATAAAATGACATATCAGCAGGGTCACCGGATCGATGAAAACTAGGTCACTGGATCGATGGAGCCTTACCTATTACACACTGACAGACATACAGGTTCACTTCACACTAATTCAAGAGTCTATATTGAATTAAGTGTTTCATAGCCTATACTGATGTGTGAGTGTTTGTGACGTAGGGGCTAATCTCTAGATCTAATGAAACTGTCTTGAAATTTTTTCTCCGATAGAATATAAGTTGTGAGTAACATATTTATATTAACCAAATAAAGCCTCTTGTGGTAGTCTTTTTTGTGATCTTCGTAGCTAAATGGTTTTATAAGTCTACCGTGAAGCGCTCTCGGTCCGCACAATTTTTAATTTAATTTATTATTTATTTGGTCTCTAGAAGAGCCGGGCGAGTGTATTAATACTACCACATCCATGGGAGAGTCATGCTGAAGCATATGCTAACACTATAATTGGGTCGTATCGTCCGAATTGTTACCATGGGCTCACAGAATACTCAGCGTGAAATGGGAGATGTACTTGAAACGGTACTTCTACTGTGTTTAGTTGAGTATCGGATGATCGACTGAGGATATAAGAGGCCAGTAAATGGCGTAAAAGCCGTAGGCGCGGTTGTCTACGGGCAGCGTTATTCTCTTACCATATTGGAGACCCACCTGCTCCGCCGTCTGCTTTAATATAAAAAAGTCGGATTTACAAAGTGAGTAGAAGAAAAACTATCCAACGATGTTTATTACGACTGCTGCATTAAAAATGAGAGATTTATGATTGAGTTGTAGAACTGTATATAAAAAAGTACGTATAAATACATATACACATAAATATATACTGTATTTCCAAATCATTACTTGGAAAGAAAAGAGAACATATTCCAGCAACGCACCCGCGATTCTGAAAGGGTCTTGAAAGTCTCTTGCTCGTTTGCCACCGTTTCCGTATAAAATATATCTAACTTTCCGACACAACAACTGACAAAACATTTTGCGCGTCAGCTAGTAATTTATAATCTTTATCCGAGTTTTATTTCGCGATAAAAGCTGTAATCTATATATCTGTGACTGATATCATGATTTTATTTGAATGATACCTGTGCTTGGGAAAGATTTGCCCTAGTTCAAAATGTATTTACATTGACAGAAAAAAGATAACCCGACTGGAGTTTCTTGGCTGTTCTGAGATTTGGACGCGTTCGTGCACTGTCTGTAAACTTAGACCAACTGACATTTCATAAGTGATCATGTATTCTATGTGAATAAAAGTGTATTTCATTTGGATTTGTATGAATTTATATGAAATTTCAATCATCTGTTTTCAACTTAACAGACACAGTTACTTTCGTATTTATAATATAATTTCGGAGTGTCTTTTAGAATTGTGTTCTAAAACTAATATGTTGAATATTTGTTTCATAAACTACTTTCTAAGTTTAGAGACGAGTAAACATAAAACTAAAAAAAGTCTAATAATTGACAAATTTTCTTTGCCGTATATATAACAAATAAAATTGCA
>DWCF01000526.1:0-44487 GCA_018230265.1 Delias oraia | reverse complement strand
CAGTGGCACACACAAAACACGAATTAAAACCAATTAAAATCATTCAGGACACTGAATCGGAATTTCACGCAGTGCCTATGCATGGAGGTCCGAAGTAGAGGCCTATGTCCAGCAATGGCGGCAATAATGATGATGAAAATGATACCTCTGACTTGTTTGTGGATGTATAAAGCCACTACGCATATTTCCTAAGCAATTTATAAAGTGTAGATAAAATGAACAACTCTAAAACAACTTAGGGGTGATTTGTAAGGTTGTCTAGACGTAAATACCATGGTCTTAGCTAATCGTGTAAGATGTATAGCTTTAGTTGCACGCAATGCACCGCTCCCCGTGCATCGGTACTGTTGCGAGGCAACCCTGCTGTCCAAATAGTATTGATCCGTTAATGTAAGTGAATTTACTCACGGTGAATTATGAACGCCTCAGTCAATTAGGTCGACTTTGTGCTGCGTAAATAATTTGTTTAGCGGTGACGTCTTGCTATTGAGCGAATAGGGAAGCGTCTTCTAGTCGGAGGTGATTCTGTGTTCTGGCTACAAAACAACCCGTAATATTGCTTTAACTACTCTAATGATTAATTATCTTAATTTTATTTGTTATAATTCTCTAGCGGACAACAAAACAGGTGGGTCACCTATATGGTAAGAGAACAACGCCGGCCACGAACAACCGCGCCACAGTCCGCAGCATTGGATTTGTTGCCGGCTTTTTACGCCGCTTTTGACGACCTCCTCCGATATACTCACTTACTTAGTTTTAAATATGTAACTTTAAATTGTTAATAGAGTACAGAAGTTAAGTTTTAGCTAATACACATTTAAACTAATGTACATATAATTTAAAATACATACTATTAGAGATTTGTCCTTTTTAGATATAAAAATCAAATTCCAATAGTTACATTTTGTATATTATAATTATCATAGTATCAATCTTTTTATAATTTAACTCATGGGAGATATTGCATTGTGTTTTTTTAATTAGGGTGTCTCCTCGTCAGGAGTGATATGTTATAAATTTTAATCAACGTAAAAACCCGGCAACACACCCAAATCGCGAAATATGGTATGTTCAATATGGTCAGCGATAATCTATTACCATAAAAGACATCAGTTTACGTCATTTTCCGCTATACAATAAAAAAATTAAAAATGACTGTAAGTAAACCGGAGGCCCACTAGTTTATAATGCTTATGTAACATAAAAAAGCTGGCGACACATCCAAATCGCGAAATGCGTTATGATTCTTTTGACCGGGGATAATCTCTTACCATTAGGGAAACCCGTCCACTTTGTCGTCCGCTATACAATATATATATTTTTAATGGCGGCGTAAAAAGCCGGCAACACAGCCAAAGCGCGAGTGTGATTTACGGCATAGTTATCGTTGATAGCAGTGATCTCTTAACATCAGCGATGCCGCCTTCCCTATTGTCTGATATATTATACAAAAAATACTAACAAGAGATCGTGAGAAACATTAGTTCACCCAATCAAAGCTTGGACAAAATTCAATGACATTTATTCGGCAAGTGAATTATACCCTCGGGTTCAAGGGCGCTCCGGGGCAAGCGAATTTCATTTAGATACAGCAGTTCATTTTCATTCCAGTTTATTTATTTTCGTCATATTGTTTTTTCTCTCGTCTCGTAAATAACACACATTTGGATGCACGGCTTTTCCAAGAAAGGAAAAACAAAGAGAGAATAATGAAAAATGCTTGTATGAAAAGAAAATGAGCATGTACTGTTTCAAATTCAGACCTAACGGTGCCAATGACAGTGGCGTATTAATGTGTATTATTAAGTCGGATAGGTTTATTATTTCTTTAGGTATGTTTTCAAAAAATTCTAACAATTTTATATGGAATTCAATTTTTAGATCATACCCCAGTGGTCTTTTAAGCTACCGCGAAGTCAGAGGAACCGTTTTCGATCCCTGGTCTGAATAAAGTTTGTAAATTATTAAATTTTTTTGAAGGGCTTGAAAATTCCTGGGTAGTCTTAACACTGTCTTATCCGTGGAAGAGCTATGCTAAAGCATACACTGATGCACTAATTACGCCGGTTAGACTGAAGCGGAATCGTTTGCCCACAATACCAGCGCGAAATAGTATTTATACTGAGTTTCGCTAAATATGTGAGATCATCGGCGGCCTTTGAAATTATACCGCTCTAGCGGCATAAAAAGTCGCCAACACAATCTAAGCTCGAATTGCACTACAAATATCCATGATCGGCAGTGATCTCTTATCATAAAGACGATCCGATAGCTCAGTTGCTTGCTACACAATACAAAAAAAACTATGTCAATAAATAAAATATTTGTAAGGTTACGTGAAAATCAAATGTTTGATTAAATTACAGTGAAGAAGTTGTCGTGTATTAAAGTGGGGCTTAATACGGGGTTGGTTCGTAATAACAGGTCGGCCGGTCCCCATATTAGCGTCGGCCACTTACAAGCCACATGTTCAATAGCTAATATTCCAATAGGCCGCATTTTGTTTTGGAACATTTGTGCCAAACTGCTTCGTCATCGTGGGAATTGTACCTTATGATTTATATGTATTTACATACAATTTAACCTGCTAAAAGTTACCGATGATATTATATTAAATTATGCATTTTTAGGCAAGTTAAATATTGCCTATTTTGTATACGCAAACAGTGGCAAACGAGCAAGTGTCCTGTGCCCATGGACATGGACAGCGGTGTCCTCTTACCATTTAGGAGACCCACCTGCTCCGTTATCCACTATACCATAAAAATTTATAGTATTTGCACGGCATTAATATTGTGCGTTTTCCATTTCGAAGCCACAACTTAGCGACTACTCGGGGATAAAATGTCATTCCGTTTGATTCATTTAGTTGGTTTTCCAAAGATGATTTTAGTAAAGTAATTCACCGGAACCAACTAGTATTCGAGGAAGCGGGATCCCGGCAACAATGGCGCACGTGCGATAAGCGTTATCAGTAATGTTTGCTGAGGATTAGCCGTGCGGCCGGCACAGCCCACTGTCAAGTTCAAAATGTCAAAGAAACCAACGACATTGGAACTACAAATATTTATCTACATCGAATTGACGACAAAGTATAACTTTGTCGTCGTCAATTATAACTCACATTACAACATGATGAATTTCATTAAAAATAATGAAAATGGCAACACAATTTTCAAATGTTAGAACATTTTTTTAAGATAGACTAGTACCTCACCCCGTCTTCGCACGAATTTTAACACACACACAAACACCCTTCTGGCCATGTCAATTTTTTTGGTAATTTTTACACTTCGGGTTACATTATTGGTGTTGAGTAAGGATCCTTATTTTTTTAAAATATATGATGTGTTCTGTTAAGGTGTTAAGTACATTAATTATATATTTATAAGTATAGTTATTCTGTGGGTTTTCACAGCGCACGCGAAAAATGGAATATCTAATACTGAAAGAATTCAAATCGAACCAGCGGTTCATGAGATTAGCGCGTTCAAACAATCTCTTCAGATTTATATACATGAAAAATATTTTATACAATCACTTAGCGTTAATGTTAAGAGAAATATGATGGATAATAATTTGTTTATGTTTTATTACTTTAAGCGTTACCATAGATAGAGCATACGCCATTTTCAGATATAAATATTTAGTTTTATACCTCCTTATAAATAGCGTATAAGTCATGACGTGTTCTAAGACTTAAATATTAACATATTCCATACCGGATGTTATTACAAGTTGCAAGGGTAAGTGAAGGACATGTGATATCGGAAATTCAAATGGCAAGACTGAATACGTTCAGAATGATGAAATTTATTGATCTACCGATTAATAAAAAAGCCATTTAGCTGTATTTTTTATATTTTGGTTTTAAAATGGGTAATATTTCATTGTTTTGGTATAAATATTTTTATTACCGTTAGATGTAATATATATAAGATACAAAAATAAGCTCTTTATCGGTAAAAAATATGTTTTTTAAAATTGCAAAGCTATGCAATGTTCCTTACTGAATGAAATGTTAAAATTAAAGTTAAATAATTATAGTAATTTTTTGGCAAAGTGAAAAAAGGAGTTACTCTTCTACTTTTTTAATTTGATCTTTTGAAGGGTTTGACAGTGGCCGGGCGAGTTTCTTAACACTGTCTCACCCATGGAATATACATGTTTACGCACTAATGACACATCTAAGATACATATACATATATATTATATTTAATGAAATTGCTTGAAATTCATATGCTGACGTACAAATTGACGAACAAATACGGCTCGAACGAAGTTATACCACGGGCCCACAGAATACTCTGCTTGAATATTGCTGTTTCGCTTGAGTAAGTGATGATATCGAAGGTCCTTGTCCATAGGCAGCGGTGTTTTCTTATCATATAGAAGACCTAACTGATCGGGTGTCCGCTATACCATAAAAAAATTATCCTTGGTTTTTTATTACAATTATAATTAAAAAACATAAAATTTTTGTATTAGATATCAAACAGCGTAACCTCTACCTTGGCAATGCGCCAAATTTAAATATAAATTAGGATCTTAAAATATTTTTACATAAAAATTAATTTTATATTTTTCCTAGAAATTGTTTACACTGTTTTATTATGATGAAGAAAGATCTCATTGGAATTGTTTAAATAGTTTTTATAGAAGTCCAGTTGCGGTAAGGGGGCTATATGGCACGGGGGGCGCAGTGGCGCGTGTCGGCCACCTGTCAGCCAGGGACACCGGTTCGATGCCGTCTGCACCCCGCTGTCGCCTCATTAACGGACGAAATATTCCAAAATCCTGAACACATTTCTATATATGTTCATTAATTTTCTAATAATGACTCAGTAGACATATTTTAATGCCTAATATAGTCTAAAGTATACATTCCATAATTTTTAATTATTCGTATACCAACTATTTGTATAAAATATATTAATAAAACTTAAATAAATATTTTATGTTGGTCTGAGTAAATTTATTCGTATTTTGATATAATTTTATCTGTTCAATTGTCATAACTAAATATTCATATAAATTAACACAATGGCTATTGAATGAAATGTTGAATTCATGAATCAGTTAATTTTTAAGTAATTTGAGTAAATATTACCTCTCATCGTTCTAATAATTCAATTGTTTTATATATGAAACAGTCAGCGAATATTGAAAATCACACCACCGATGCTTAGAATTCGAGCTAAACAATTTTTAACATTGCATTGGTCATTTTAAGGTCAAATATAACATTATTTCATTTCTTATTTATTATTATTACATAACATAGCGTTTTTTGAGGCATTTTGTGCCGCACATCATCTCCCTGTAGAATCAGCTGCCAGCTGAGATTTTTCCAAACCAATACGACTTGGGGAGGTCCCCTTTAAGGAAGGTGTACGCTCTTTTCTTGAAAGTCTAAGAAAAGAGCGTACACCTTCCTTAAAGGCCGGCAACGCACCCGCGGTTACGGCTGGGGGTGTCCATGAGTGGAGGACCGCTCGCCCTAGGTCAGTCTCCTGCTCGTTGGCCACCAGTGGTGTAAAAAATAAATAATAATGCAACTGGGAGACAAATTAAAAAGTTACATAACTTATTAAAATATTCTATATTTTAAACATATAAGAAGTTTTAAAAGCAACTACAGATTGAGATGCCCATTTTTTAAAGAAAGTAGCATTTAAAAACCACTAAATAATATTTTTAAACTCTTTTTGTAACTTATCTACGTATCTAGAGCAAATTAAATTTAATGATTTGATTTAAGCAATAATTAATACCAAGTCTATCTAAATTTACAATATTACGATTTGGATCTTTCAACAAAGGCCGTCTATGGATGATATACCACATATCCTAGGCGACCTTCCCACTGTTTAAATCCTGTTTTATATAAAAAAATCATAATGTATAGAAAAAGTTTCACTAAAAGCACAAATTTTACAAAATAAAGATTTAGATAGCAATTGGAAATAATCAAATTAACCATATCATTCTTGTTATTTGATGAATTTCGTTATTCTATATGACGCAATATATGAATATTAAGGGGAAAAAATATGTAAGCCGAGACGTGGCACGCGCGTGACATATGCCAACAAGCTTCCCCTCTATGCTTGTAAAAGACGTTGGCCTTTTGGTATTTTTTTTTTGTTAATAATAATGGCCGGCTCGTGCGACGCTTTATGAGAACTGGGGTCACGTAATTGTTGGACAATCTAAGGTTCTGTATTTAATTGTTAATTGTACTTTTGAATTTGAATAATTTTTAGGTTTTCTATAAAATCAATCGAAATTATAAATGATTTTGATGCAAAAATAGGTCTCATTAATAATCTTGATACCATTAATTTTAAATTCTAGTGTCTAAAACAAAATTGATTTAATAATTCCATGATATATTATAGAATACGTGACTTCTTTCTTTCTACACATTCTTTTGATACTTTAAATAAATATTTTTTGCCAATCGCTCCCTGTATGGAAAACTAAAAGTAGTTATTTTCATTAAACTTACAACTTCTCATCCAATAAAGTCAATAGTTTGACGCGATATTAAATTATTCTTAATCTTATACATTTGATGAACCATAAGAATATAGGCTTTTTTATGAAAATGAGGTTATGAGGATATGAGGTCCTCCTCTCATGAATACTCCCAGACCCTTCCGGATCGCGGTTGCGTTGCCAGCCTTTTAAGATAAGTTGTATGTAAGGTGTATTATATAAGGTGTATTGTATTTTGAGATAAGTAGTTTTGATTTAGAAATGCCTCTGCAAGCAGCCGATTTCACAAAGTGATAGTGCGCGGTACAAAATGCCTTTAAAAATGCTCAATCGAGAATCGACAACCGAGAAATTTTGTATTGTGCCTTGATATTTGATGACAATACTATCCGTAATCTAATATTACATATTTTTATATCAAATAATTGCGTCATTGTGAAACGTGTGAACGCTACGTCTCTAGTTACCGATAAATATGACAATTAACTTGCCATATGGTCAATTTAGTTCCGGACAGGTTTCACCACCTTCAAGGACTTCCCTTAATTGTTATTTACCCTTGCATAATTCATTGAACTGCTATACGCTAATAGCATAGTCGATTACACATCCGCTCGGATAACTTATATGGCTGTTATGTGGCTATTATAACATACCTAGGTACTTGAACTAGGAAGTTTTAATCAACTTATTTAAAGGAGCTCTTCAATTTAGCCTTTCATAAGTTGTTCTTTTTGGAGAAAGCCTTCTATTTGATTGATTCAGAGTTTAGCAAATCAGAATGAGATATATATATTCTAGGTCTAGATTGGCGAAAATACAAAACGTTCATAACTAAACGATCGTTGCCGGCTCAGTCTTATAAGATACCGTCAACACGTGAGAGATCCACGATGAAGCATATTATATACTGACGTAATAGGTAATTATGTCGTGTCTGAACTGATACCCTGAGCTCACAGAATAGTAACGTAAACAGTAGTTACTTGTACTGTGTTTCAATCAGCTAGTAAGGATATCGGAGGCCATTATAAGTACACCGCGTAAAAAGCAGGCAACACAACCAAGCGAATTGTACTCCGGTTGTTCATGGGCGGTGATGATTTCATGCCAAAGAGGAGACCCTACTAATCCGTTGCCTGCTAAACAAAAAAAAACTAAATTGAATAACTGAAAGTATAATACTCAGTAATCTTGATACAGCCACCAGTTGTAATGAAGATCTTCTTATATTTTTCTATAAGATTTCGAAGTAAAATGTTTAAGCTTTATTTTTATTAGTGTATTTAAATTCAATCAATAATTTTATGGGTAAGGCTGTATCTGTATTTATCTAACAAAGTATTATTTTAGTTACTTTCTTTTAAAATTTGTGAAAATAGCGGACAATGAAGCTTGTGTGTCTCCTGTATGATAAGATACCATACCATCTATCGCTCATGGGCAGCCGCTCTACACTCCGCGCTTTGGTTATGTTGCCAGCTTTTTACGCCGATTAAGCAGAATCTTCTTAAGGGCCTCTGATATCCTTACTGACTGAGTGAAATATAGTAGAAGAACCGTTTCGAGTACAACTGCCATTTTACGCTGAATATTCTGTGAGCCAGTGGTATCACTTCGGATGAGCCGGCCCAATTAGTGCGTCAGCATATTTTTCTGCATGAAATTTCATTTTGCCAGTATTTTCTTAGAATGGTGAATCGCTTGTTATATCATACCATATATATCTCTTTTATGAAAGCGTTTTCATGTCGCCTACATCTTTGTTACTTGAGATTTCTTGTTCTCACCTGAATAGTATATATTAGATTACGTTGGAAAAACGACTTATCTACACATTACTAAGACATTACTCTATAGCTATTCCTTATAACATGTAAACCAAATATATATTCAAGATTTTATTAAGAAGTAAATTACCTTATAAATGTTTATAAATTGTTATCAGTCTCTGAAACGGGTAAAAATGGTAAATATTACTTTATACTATTAAAAGGTAATATTATCTTAGAATACCCAGCGTAAAATGATGGTAGTTGTACTTGAAACGGTACCTCTACTGTGTTTCGCTGAGCGAGTTAGGTTATCGCAGACCCTTAAAAAAGCTGCATAACTGGCGTGAAATGCTGGCAACACAGGCAATGCGCGGACTATGGCGCGGTTGTCCATGGACGGTTGCATTCTCTTACCAGATAGGAGGCTCACCTGCTCCGTTGCCCGCTTTACAAAAAATAATCCGTGGAACAAAATTATTTTTTAGTTCAGCTAATAATTCTCGGTAATATTATTATTAAGTAATTAAAAACTACTTATTTTATCCAGTCCTTAACGACAATCTACGAGAAAAATTTAATTAATCTCTCTTACAAGAGCGTTTGAAATTGTTCTGCCTCGTTAAGGCTTTTAGTCAGTGTATTAAAATAATAGGTCGCCCTTAATTGCCTGAGATAACATTGTCAAATTGCTATCCAAATTTTAGGAAAACTCTCTGTTATTTAGGCTTGCGTGCTATTATAATTGGTCATAAATTTTTCACAGTTTCATAAAAATTTTATTTCGCTTTTTACTGAACGTCAGTTTTGTTTATTGCCGTATATTGTCATAATGTCTCGCTTATTTTAGATAGATAGCTATTTATGTTCTAAACTATAAAGACGTTGAAAATATTATTTGAAGTTACATAAATCCTATAGGAATGTTTACTTATATGCTAAGTAAATGTAATTTAAAACTGTTTATACAAACTAAAACATTATATACATCATCAATTATTATATATTTTTTAATATTATAGACTGATGTTAAATTCGTCTAAACAAAATTATATTGTCTTAGTGTAAAATGTATTTATTATATTTGTTTTTATCGTATAGTAGGCAACGGAGCAGGCGTAGGCATAGTACAAGTACTGTGTCACACTGGTATTCTGTGAGCCAGTGGCATCACATGGAGCCAGCCAACCCTATAGATGTTTCAGCTTGGCTCTCGCGCAGTTTGAAAACTATTGTACATAATTAAATAATATAAAATATGAAAAATATAGAAATAATTTTTTTTAGTATAAAATGATTATTTATATTATTATAAATATAATTTTTTTTTTTTGGTATAGCGGATAGCGGAACAGGTAGGTGGGTCTCCTATATGGTAAGAGAACACCACCGCCTTTGGACAACTGCGTCATAGTCCGCGCATTGGTTGTGTTGCCGGCTTTTCACACTGCTTAAGCAGCACTTTTAAGGGCCTCCGATGAAGTATATCCGATATATATATTCCATTTGGTGCTATAAAAATTCAAAAATACCTCGCCGAACTGGAATCGCATTCAATAGAAAATGCTATTCCGTTAGAAGGTTATAATTAATTGCTCTTTTCAGTAACTGATTGGAGTTTTATCGTAGCCAGACTAATGCATATTGCAATATTTTCTAGGTAATAAAATACCCAGTTGAACTCTTACTTAGCCCATGTTCGGCTAAAGGCATTTAATACATTGTAAACAACGTGTATAAGGTTTTAAATCTCTAAGATAATATATAACTTTTATAGCACTTAACTTGGACTGTAAGCTGGTTTTACAGTAGTTTCTCAGAAACTCGGGTTTATACAAGTTTACGATCTCACGGAAGTTTTATAATTCTTACATAATAAGAGTACTGTGTTAGTTTTTGTATGTGATATTGTAAAAAGTGCACGTTATGCCTGAATAATATTGTAATATGGTGCTTTGAAGCATTTTTAAACATAATTTTCATACAAACGTGCATTCAGACAAATTATTAAAGTAATATTCATAGAATACTCATAGTGAAACGGTACTTGTAGTGTGTTTCGCAGAGGGAGGATATCGCTTAAACGGCGTAAAAAGCCGGCAATATAAGCAATACACGGGCAATGGTGCGGTTTACCATGGGCGGCGGTGTTCCTTACCATATAGGAGGCCCGCCTGATCTGTTGTGCTCTATAGCATTAAAAAAGTAAAGTTTTATATGAGTTATGTTGTTATAGTTGTGTTTTATATAATTTGTAAATAAAAACCATTTATTAAAATAAAATTTATATTTTTAATAGTAATACAATACGTATGAAAAATTATCTCGTAAATAGTATATATGTAGTTATATAACTAAAAATATATTATATTTTTTTTATTGTATAGCGTACATAATGCAGCATTTGTGTCTACTATTTGGTAGAAGAACATCACCGGCCATGAACAACCGTGCCATAGTCAGCGCATTGGTTGTGTTGCCGGCTTATTACGTCGCTTAAGCAGCATGTTTAAAGGGCCTCCGATTACGATATCCTCACACGCTCAGTGACTCAACATAGTAAAAGTACCGTTTCAATTACAACTTCCATAATATTCGCTAAGTATTCTGTGAGCGTGGTATTACTTTGGATGATCCAGCACAATTAGTGCGTTAGCATATGCTTCAACATGGCTCTTCCTCGGGTGTATACCACCACGATAGTTATTATTAAACTATTAAAAAAATGATATTGATTCTTTATTTCACTAAAAATCATATAGAATAATATATTTACATATTGGATGATTCATCGTCCGTCCCCTTACATATTCAATCTTGAAAAACACTACAAAGTAGGCTAAAAGAGTGCGTCGGCAAGTTAGGTGGCAATTTTTGTGTCTTTATGTTATAGTGTTTCCATACACAGAATAATTTTGACAACATAAATTCAGATTAGATGAATATATTAAAATAAAGAATTATTAATGTGTTGTTTAGCGAGGTTTTTTCTATTTTATTAATATCAGACATACTATATCAGTAGTGTTGCTATGTTTAAAGATTCAGGTACAAGACAAAAATATGTACAAGATATGATAAGATATAAGGACAAGGATTTCAAATCTTAGATATTATAATATATTCGTTGAATTTCATACGGTGTTTTAATACTCCTTAGAAATAAAGCATTTCAAATGATAAATTTAAAAGATTTGTAGAATTATATAACAAATTCTATTATAAATTGCCGATTATTGTTTTATACACAAGTGTGGTCGTAGTTGTACTTGAAACGGTGCTTCTGCTGTGTTTGCTACTGAGTTTCGCTGAGTGAGTTAGGATATCGGAGATCCTTAATAAATGCCGGTTAATTGGCGTAAAGAGCCGGCAACACAACCAATACGCGGACTGTGGCGCTGTTGTCCATGGGCGGTGGTTTTATCCAACCATACATAAAACATGCCTGCACCGTCCTCCGCTATAACATAAAAAAATATTGATCAGAAAAAAAACCTTGCAATCACTCATCGAATTCTAGTAGGTACTAAATCAAGAAAATTTAAAAGTTTGGAAGACTGTTTAGTTACCATATTTTACCAGAGATACAGATACAGAAATGGTATTATTTTCATAATTGTATTCATTCCATTTTATTTTATTTAATCATCATCATCATTTCTACCGTGAGACGTCCACTGCTGGAAATAGCCGCCCTTGGACCTCCATAAATACCTGTCGGAGGCGATCTGCTTCCAGCGTCTTTCGGGGACTTTTATAAGGTCGTCTGTCCATCTTGTGGATGGACGTCCCACGCTGCGCTTGCCGGTCCGTGGTTTCCACTCTAATACTTTTCGGCCCCATCGGCCTTCTGCTCTACGTGGGATGTGGCCTGCCCATTGCCACTTCAGCTTGCTAATTCGGTGGGCTATATTGGTAATTTTAATTCGTCTACGGATCTCTTCATTTCTGATTCAATCACGTAGCGAAACTCCAAGAATAGCCCTTTCCTTAGCTCGCTGAGCGACCCTGAGCTTTGAGATGAGGCCGGTGATGAGAGACCACGTTTCCGCACCGTAAGTCATCACTGGTAACCCACACTGGTTAAAGACCTTCGTCTCAAGGCACTGAGGTATATCGGATGAAAAAAAAGTCATTACATAAGAAATTCACTGTGGGACATAACCCTGAAAGAGGATTTTCTGCAAACCGAATATAATCCTTTATCACCAGACCCCAACAAATGTAGCAGAATATTTAAAGCATGAAACATATGTATAAGAAATTACTTAATTACATTAATAATACCAGTTAGTGCGTAAATAAAATTGGAAATAGGGAATTTTCATAATGATATTTATTTCAGTATACCAACTAAATCAACTTATTATAAATAAATAATTGTATCATTGAGTCGATTTCCATGGTCATACTCAACTCACCCACGAAATTGTAGCACGCTGTAGGTTTTACGATTGCATGGAAATTTGTTAAAATGTTGTTTCTGCGATGAGTCTTGCAGCGTAGTGACAGTGCAGACGTGTCGGCGACATAGCGGCGCCGTCTGCAGGGCTGACAAATCTCGTAAATTTAGCCGTTAATCGGATAGGATAGGCGACAAAGTTTCACATTAAGATGAAGCTCTTATCATTATGATACTACCGCATATGCTGTAATAATTTAAATATTTCTTGAATCGGTTTGCTTATATTTCCAAATTATATCAAAGATTGCAATTTCGGTGACACTTTTTACTGAATATAATTTTTTTTGCTGTTTTAGTTCTGTTATATGGGTGATATATAAAATTACATAGAGTTTTATCAACCTATGTATACTTAAATGAGTTTATGTCTCTCTCTCTCTTAGTCGATCCCTCATGTTTGAGGATCGTGATCAGCTCTAGGATTACTTTTGGAGCGGCTGATCTGTCGCACACGGGTTTCTGTCACGCGCTTCTGTTTCTTAAACAAGTTTATAAGTTATAAAGACAATAGATAAATAGCAAAATTATTGAATTTATTTATTAATTATCTAATCCATGTTGAATTCTTTTCTTACGATTTTTTATACTTTCTGATATAATTTCAATAAAAATTTATATATTTTAAAATTTTAATTTGTATAAACTTGTATACGAATTACATAAAAAATTAGTTTTAATTTATCAACCTTAGTATAATTAAACCAGTCTATATAATGTTAACCGCTGAATCCAGATCGTAAGTCTGGGAGTCTTGGAGGGAGGCCTATGTCCAGCAGTGGACTTGATAGACTGATGATGATATAATGTAAAATATAGTTAAAGACAAGCAGATATCAATTATAAGTAGGTACAAAATGATAAGGTCCTGCATACTACATGATTTTACTGAATATCATCTATTTGAATTAAAAAATATATATTATTTGTGGTTTTATTGGTGTTATATACATTATACTTAAAAAATATGTGGTAATTAACTTAACTAAACACTTAAATCAATGTTTATATTACTAAGTAGATAAATACACTGGTATAATTTTGAAAATTTTATAAGGTCATACATTGTTGTCTGTTTTTGGTTTTTTATTGTGATGCACTTGCAAGGTGCAAGCCCTGAATTTTTGGATGTTACAAATTAGTAGGAAAGACGAGAGGACTCGCCAGAATGTGTTGCCGTTAAATTGAAGTTGACGGAAAAGTGCGCCCCTCAATTAGCACTAGCACACTTCACGTTAATCGGTCTTTTCTATAAAAAGCACTTAGCATGCCGTTATATTATAATTCATAGGCTTTAAAACCATTCATAAGAACGGTACTTAAAAGCTTTTATATATTTTTTAAACGTTTAAACTTTTACGTAATTACACGTAATGTTTAAAATGATCCAAACCAAGAAAAATTACTAAATAACAACGTCACTATTGGATTCTTTTTCCTATATTATAATACGTAATTCATAAACCTGGTAACTTTGAAAGTTTTAAATTCACTTTATAAGTTATAAAAAGTAAAATCTACAAAGTTACACAATGACTTAAATATAAAAGATATTTAGTAGCTAGAGTCTTCTTGACTAGAAGAACTCACTTTTCTAGAGTGAGGCTAAAACGATGCAATAGATAAAAGAGCTTTATAAGAAAATCTGCAGCTCCCTATGTACCCTCGGGGTACCTTGAGACCTAAGTAGTAAAGTAAGTAATAGAGTCTTCTTAAATGCAGTAAACAAGAAAAGGCATATTAAAATAACATTAAATTTAAAGTTAAAATTTAACGTTAAATTTTCCATAAAACAAGAGAACAGCATTCAATTTATCACTGTACTGTATACATTGTGGTGAAGTCATTTATTATGTAGGAACAGAAGTAATAGCGTAGCGACAGGCTGTCTCTAGTAGCGCTCGTAGAACTGCTACGACGTGCTACGTGACCGGGTTAGCGTGACTGATGGGACTACATTAAACACGATTGTACACTATTAATAAATGATGACATTGTAATGTGTGTAAAATTCAAGCATACCATATTTACTCTTCACAAAATGTTTCATTCATTTATTATGATGTTTTTTGATATAGCGGACAACGGAGCAGGAGTGCCATAGTCCACACATTGGTAGTGTTGCCGGCTTTTTCATGTCGGGCGGTGTTCTCTTACCATATAGGAGCCCACCTACTTCGTTGTCTGCTATAGAAATAAAAAAAAAGAAAATACGAAATATTTCCATTATATTCTTCATATTCACTAAATAACAAACGAAATATCGTCTTTCCTTAGTAAGTGCCGATCGAGTCAGGTCTCCGTTTACGAAATCGATACGTTCTCAATTTTTGGTAATGAATATATTGATTGTAACAATGTAGGTCAATATATGAATTATAAATATTCATTCATCATTATTTTAATCTTCTATCAAGCTATTTATGTGGTAAACTCCGCCGAAATGACTCGAGTGGTTATTAGTAAATTTTGGGTGCACATTAAGTAGCTCTTAAACTCGGTCAAAATCTATTATTTGTACTCCTAATAAGATAAGGGTTGTATTCATAGCCACCTTTTTACAACCAACCCCGATTTTTAATAGCCATATTAGTACATTTTACGGCAAAATTAATGGCGGAATGACATGGCTCGGTTAATAAAATTTAAATTATTGTGTACTTATGTTTAAGCCATCTTCTCAAGCTTACGGAGATAGTGTTATGATAATAATATAGATTTAATAACGATTTCGATCTTTATTCCAGCCACCGAGCTAGACCTGTTGGCTGCACTGTCTCTACAGAACACATCGCGGCCCGGAGTCACTGTCGTGCCTGGCATGCAACCGCAGCGAACTGCATACAACCTACAAGGTAATTACTAAAGAGATAAGCTTTTTTTGATAAGAACAAGTAGGCTTAAATAGGATAAAAAAAAATTCCACCCATGGGCACCCCTTGCTAGCAGCCTGTTAGCAATTGTAAAATATTAACAATTAGAGGTTATCAATTCGACGGGTATTTAATAAATATGTTTTTAGAAATGGAATGTAAGTTGGATAAGATAAAGATCTCTTGCCTCTCTTTCTGTTTTTGAGAGCCTCGTAGCTAAGCTACCATGAAGCGAGAAGTATCGAGTTCGATATCTGTTCTGCACAGAAAGGTTTAACAGTGGCTTTGTGAGTCTCTTACTTGCCGTGCTTATAGGAGCGCCGTGCTAAAGCATAAGTATAATTTGGCCGATTTAAAGTAATACCACAGGACTCACAGAAAACAGTACAGCGTGAAGCAGTATATGTACTATTGTGATGTACTATGGACAACTGTAATCTCTTACTATAATGGAGACCCACTTGCTGATTTGCCTGTTTTCCAATAATATTATTTGTACGTTTCTTAGGTTCGTGTCTTAGGGAATAATAACTATCAGCTCTAGACTTAAATGCAATATAAGAGCGCTACTTGAACGATTAAAGGCGTTGGTTTCAAAACCGGAAATCGTTTTAAAAAGTACAATACAATCATTTAGGGTAGCAGACGTCTATGTCATAATGGATCGTAAACATTGCAGCGAGGTGCAATCTATTTTAACACTAGTTAATGGCCTCGGGTGCGGCTCTTTTATAATGTCTGTCTTATCAAATGGCAGATTATTTTAATACTATTAGTATTTTCTGACCATGTGAATTTATATTTCGTTTAAAAAGCTTTTCTAATCTGATATATTGAAAATGTGCACTTTTCTGGACAGTGAATCACAGTAGAGCACCGTTTGAAGTACAACTTCCATTTCATACTGAGTATTCTGTGAGCTCTTGATATCACTTCATACGAGCCCGCCCAACTAGTGCGTCAGCGTATGCTTCAATATGGCTCTCCCACGGGTGCATAACAATTATTTAATATTTTTTTGTGGCTATTCTATAAACTAAATTTGTTTTATATTTTATAATATACTTTATATTTATATATAACGTTTTATTAAAACAATTTTTCTAACAATACAACCAGAGCGCTGATCGCGGCGCGACTGTCCATGGGCGGTTATCTCTTATTATCAGGACCTGCCATGTTTTTTGCCATATAATAAAAATAAACTACTGAGTTTTTTTTAAATTTAATTATTGCATTACGGGTGTTAATAAGATTAATAATAAATAAAATGAAGTCTAAAAATATTTATTGAAACAATGTTTTACGTGCAAAAATGAGTTTGGTTATCTTGAACGTCAAGTCACGTGGACTTAATTTACTGCGTCATTCGGAAAATGAGTTACCAAAGTTCGTCGCTTCAGCGATAAAAGAACTGTATCGTACAAAAACTGTTCTTTTATAGAACACGCGCCATGCCATTTATACTTGACACGTATATCTGTATATAGTTGCTTATTCTATCATTTAGTTTATTACTCCACTATTTAATAATAACAGCCGAATTTTAATGAAAACAAGGAGGTAACGTGCAGGAGGCTTACCTAGGATATGCGCCCATGGGCAGCCTCAGGCTTATCTGTGCTGCGGACCTATTGGCGATCTTTTAGGTATAGGTATGATTTTTTTTAGGGTCCTCAATTCCTATTGATTAGGAAATTTCCCTGCAGACTGCTGATTCAACAAAAAGGTGGTGCGCGGCACAAAACATGTATTTATTTACTTCTTATAGAAAAGCACAAAAACATCTAAAAGATTTCTATTAGACTTAATTTAAAATCTAGGCCTCAAATATTAAATATTATAATACAATATTTATTTTCAGTCGAGGCAATTCCCAAATTTTCCTATTTATTTTTGTACTAAATTCACTGGCCATAGATAACTTTATACTATATTTACTATGTTAAAATATATTGCGCACTTCCCTAATTGTGTGACAAATCCCTTCAAAGCTTTATTGGATAGTGCGTTATATTGAATAGGATAATCTCCCTCTCTGGTCAGTACAAGCCATTAACAACAAAGCGTTCTTAATCCCGCCAGCAAATAGCCAACCCTGCCCTAATTCCGTACTTAGTTCTATGACGTGTCGGGATCACGGAAACTGCAAAGGATTTTTCATTTGCACAGCCATCAGTACTTTCTAATTTATTAGCTAAGATTTATTACCCGGATTAGATGATTTAAATAGGTCATTGATATACGTAATAATATATCAGAAATATTAATTTCTAAATTGTAATACCAGTATATAAAACTATTTATATAAATTATTTTTATTATAGTTTGTGTATTTAATATTTTACTAAGATTTTTTTTTATTAAAATTTAAACTAAATCATTTTTATTTAATATATAAAGCAGTAAATCGAATATTATTTAACAATTACCTGGATGAATATCGTAACTGCTTAAAATAATATAGATAATAAATGAATTAATTTACTTTTTTATGCTTACCCATGAAAGACCACAGCATAATACCAGTGAAAAACAATATTTGTACTATTTCACTGGGTGAGTGAGTGAAGATATCGGAGGCCTGTGAAAGGATACCACTTAAGCAGCGTAAAAAGCCAGCAACACAACCAAATTGTGGTTAATGGCGCGGTTATCCCTGAGCCGCCATGATGTTTTAACATTGAGGCATCCCGTAAGCTTTGTTACATTTCTTGAGTATTGCTAATGAAACAGGTCAGAATTGCATGGCGTTGTGTGCGTCATAATCGTAGGGTAGCCAGTTACAGTGGGGTTGTTTCACGGGGTGTCGAACGTCATACGTTTATTGTCTATTTCCCGCAATGACAGCGCGCGGCATCTGGGTCGGAGGGATTATTCTCGCAGCGCACTGATTAAAATTTCCTTTATGCTGCCATTGTGTTGTCTCTGCATTCGTTATTAAAATATCTTTCAAGGCTTTTTCAGTGACAAATGAGAAATTTATAAACAACGTGGAAATTTTTCAAATTTAAAAATTTGTCAAGTAACGGAACAGGTTGTCTTTTCTTATAAGAAATCATCGCTACCCATGGACAACCGCGATAAGTTGTATATTTTCAAGAACCTCCGATATTCTCACTCACCTAGCGAATCACTGTGGTATCACTTCGTAACTAATTGTAGTGCTTCAGCTTGGCTCTCCGACGGTTAAGACAGTTTTAAGTTACTCGCCTGGCCACAGTCCAGCCCTTCCAAACACCGAATAAATTACCCGGATCAGGGATCGAACCCGATATTTTTCGCTTCGTAGTAGGCTTATAAAACCACTTTACTTCGTGGGTCTCAAATTATATTCATATTTGTAATATGAATATAAATGGTGACAATTTGAGATGATTGGGTACATATAATTTTATATAGCATTAATATAGACCATAAAATTTACCGAAAACATTTTTAAATTGATTACTAAATAATTAAAATTATTAAATTTAAAGGAAATATACTCTGAATACAGTTCATTATTATCAATTAAAATGTATATATCAATAATATAATATAAGAAACGCCATTTACTGTTTAATAATTTAAACACTTCCAAAAATATAATGCATAAGCCATTTGAAATGTTCTCGTTAAAAGTGCGCCTATAAAACTTAAACAAAATTGGTGGCGCACTTCTTTTGTCAGTGAGCGACACTTGAAGCCACTCGTGTCTGCACTTGACAGCTCAATGCCTCACAAAAGCTGCTATTTAATGACCAAAGTGTGAAAATGACATGGAAGCTTCGCGAATTTATCATAATTTGTATTTCCCTAAACTTTCATTTCGTTAGCATATTTGAAAGAAATACTATTTGAATAAACCCGACGTGTATGTTTTATCACAAATAAGAAATATCATTTGGAATTGTATAAAAAAGATCTACTTCTGATTAACTATTACTTTGTCAAGATGTTTATTCAAATATTTAGTCTCCAACTAACAAATTTTGCCAAAAAAGAATTTTTTTAACGTTATAGAAATATATTTTGTAATTTTAGATATTTAAATCGTCTAAGTTTTCTCATAAACTCGCCATATTTATTTGATTGTTCGTTGTAGCGGACTTAGCCACATTAAGGGTTATACTATTGTTCTGTGCTTTTGAAATGGAAATATGCATAAATGCAACTATTACACTTACCCTAAATACCACAAAAACTGCTACAGAGTTCGAATATAAATAATTGCAGCTAATAATCTCCAAATGTCATAAACGATAGCCAATATACAAAATCCCCACGGGGCGCTATTGAATTCTGTTTACACAGTCTTATGCTGTTTGTATCTCGCAAAATTTTGCCTTTAGGGTGATTTAATGAAACCAAAACACTACTAGGGTGCATTTTATTATTGAATATCTATTTAAATTATTTATTTGTTCCATATTTGTTGTTGCAATAATAAATATAATGATAAAACAAGAAACGGAGATTTTAAAACTCCATAAGCTATGCTGATGTATTTGATAACGCACTAATTAGTCCAGCTCATTTGCAGTGATACCTGGATAACAAAATGTCAGCGTGTAACGATACTTATATAGTATAGATCACAGAGGCATTTGAAATTATTCCGCTTACGCAGCGTAAAAAGTCGGAAACACAATCAGAACGCGGATTGTAGCATGGTTGTCTATTGGTGGCGGTGATCTATTACCATAGAGAAGACCCGCCTGCTACATTGCCCTATATAATAAAAACTCCATGGGATACCCATGCTGAAGCATTTTCTGACACTCACAAATTACCAGCGTGAAACACTACTTGTACTGTGTGTTCCCGAGTGACTCAGGATACCGGAGGTCCGTTAAAATATAACGCGGCAGCTGCATAAAATGGCGGGAACTCAATCAAAGCACGGATTTTGGCAGCTGGAAAATCTTACCATCATAGGAGAACCACTTACTCCGTTATACGTTACATAATAAAAAAATAAAAAATAATTTTAGCAAAAAATAACAACATTTAAAAGCCTATAGTCGTAATTCCGAAGAATATTCGCCGTGCAATGTTCTTTTCATAACCAAAATTTAATAAAAGCTTCTAGTGAAAACATTTTCCAAGAAAAATTTCCATTTTAATAAGACCTCGGGGAGAGCCAGTTAACTTTGTTTTCGGGTTAACGAACGGATCTAGTTATATTAGGCGTTTTTACCTTTATATCCGACCCTCCTCAATTACAAAATTAAAGTATTAATTCGCTGAGCTGAGGGGAGATAAAAAACTTGGAAGTTATTTATTATATTAGAATATCCAATTAACTGACACCTCATACGCAGTTTCTCTACGGGATTATTGGATTTACATAAGGAAATGAATGTATATATGGTTTAATATATGAACCACTTCTGGTATTTTTACACACATAAATTTTCTCCCACCGTTATTAAGATTAGACAACCTTTTATTAAAAAGTTACCACACCTTGTATTGAGTTGAGGATATCGGAAGCCCTTGAAGTTAAAAGACTCAAGCGGCGTAAAAACGCAGACACAACAACAGCGCGGATTGTTGCACGGTTGACCATGGGCAGCGGTGATCTCTTACCATAGAAAAGACCTGCTTACTCGTTACCCACTATATAAAAAATATCACATTTCGAAGATTAAAAATACCACAGAATTGAATCATATAAAATTTAAAACGAACATTATCCTATGCTTACGTATCTTAATAGTAGATGTGAGTTGTCGGTACTGTAATAAAATAAGAATGTTAGATACTATATAGGAGAAAAACAATTACACATATTGAATTCTTCATAAGAGTGTTATATAAAACTTATCGAGTACTTAGGTTGAACGAACTTATTGTGGGGATAACGCCTTCCCCTCTTCTATGCATAACATAACAAAAAGTAGCACCATTTCAAGATCCGCCTTCCATTTAAACTTTGAATAGAAAATATGAAATATTTCAATCGCTTTTAATAGTATATATCATACGAATAACAATATTGAAACTTAATACGTTTACTTTATTCTTAATAAAAACCTAACAAGATAAATTGCTTAAGTACAAGTTATCGGGCTTCGCGTTTCGTTGGAACTGTTGGCTAGATAAAGAAGCATTTTTACTTTTGTTATGATTTTATAATAATTAAGTAATTGAATTTAATTACTTTTTAGTATTACTAATTAAATAATTCAATAGTAATACTACTACCATATTCAAATTGTACCAAATCTTTTTAGGTTTGTATTTAAATACCACATTTAAAATCAATTTGTGACATTTTTTTTTGTTTTGATATTTATATTGTATTAATATACATGTATATTGATTTTTGTTTTGCTATATAAAAAAATGTTTGAGATTCAGTGGAATGCTTTTGTATTTTGTAAATATTTTCCTATTACTAAAGAACTTTGAGTGTATGTAGTTTACCGTACCCTATCAGATTACCCTAAACAATTCTTCTGCACAATTTACCCTTTAGTCATATCCTATAATATTCATACCCTTCATTTCTTCTATACAAGTCATTAAAGTATTTTATTTATTGGGATGACATAATATCCGTTTTTGAGAATTTTTCATTTTTATTGTAAATATGTCACAAATATGAAGATCTTTTTATCAATGTAAAATATGTTTTGCTTCAAGATTGTGTTTACCAGCTTATATTTTAAAACAAACATGTAAGACATATAAAAGTATCGCATTGAGTTTATAATAAAAAAAATATATTTTATAATATATGGCAAGAAAACTGGTGCATCTCTATTGTAAAAGATCACCGCCACTCATAAACAACCGCGCCACAATCCACACTTGGATTGTGTTGCCGGCTTTTTACAACGCTTGAGCGATATAATTTCACGGGCCTCTGATATCCTCACTTACTCAGCGTAACAGTATAAGAACCTTTTCACGCTGGTTTTCTTTGAGGCCCTGGCATCAATTCGATGAGCCGGTCCTATTAGTGAATCAGCGTTGCTCTCCCACGGTTAAGGCAGTCGCCCAACTACTATCAAAACCAAATAGTGTTGTATTCTTCATTAACTTATTTGAATTTATTTACCTCCTGATATTATATACTTTGAGTAAGATCTATCAACTTTGTCCCTAAAATTAAATGTAAACTGTAATACTTCAATGTATTTATCATAATATATGTAATCATATATATATATATATAAATCATATATATATTAAAATAAAAAAATACTTCATAAATTAATTAAATTAATACAATAAATTAATTTAATTTAATTTTTCTTCCATATAGTATTTATAAGAGTTAATATATAGTTTTAAAAACTAATTTTGAACTCAAAAATTATTGCAATGAAATAAATCCCGACGGATTAAGTTAGCTGGCGCGTAGCCAACATCTACGAAGCTACGATCGTTATTGCGGCTCGTGCTACAACACAGCTACGGTACTTCAACCAAATCTACTGATTTTTATCAAAATTTATTGCATAGTATACCGTTTATAATGAGGTCAAATTTATTCTTTAATTATTTACTGTAATAAATGGCGTAAAATAAGTGAAAAGTGGTGATTTATACACCTCGATAATTATATATAGAATACAGTTGACTAAAGCTAGTGTTACAATACAGGATAAACGAACTAGAAAGATATGCTAAATAAATTAGACACGTGTTTAAAATTAATATCAGGGTGTGAAAATAAATTTAAACTAAGTTCTTTGAAAATAAATAAACACGAACGAAGGTCTTTTGAGAACACCTTTCAATTCACACAAATTATAAACATCATTTAGTATTTAATTTAAGATAAATTTTATAATTTTTTGCCACCATTATGTTTCAAGATAGCGCCACCATCAACACAAGATGAAATTTCGTACATAGTCCGTAAAAGCACTAAGCGCGGCCAAATTAAAATTAAGAAATATTAATTTCATTACATGTTTTCTATTGATGAATCTTATTAAAGGTTTTATATCGTATAGCGGGTAATAGAGCAGGCTATTTTATGGTAAGAGATCATCGCCGCCCATGGACAACCGTGCCATAATCCGCACTTTGGTTGTATTGTCAGCTGTTTGTCGCTTGACCGGTATAAATTCATTGGCATCCGATATCCTCATTCAATTCAGCGAGTATAAATACTGTTTCACTTTGGTATTCTATGTGCCCGTGGTATTACTTCGGTCGAGCTGACTTAATTAGTGCGTCAGTCGGTTTCACTTGTTTTTCTGTATTTGACTTTCAGGCGATTCGAGGTCTTTACAAATCGAAGGCGAACCATTCGAGCGGGCGACTGAACTCTTGCGCCGTTCTCCTGAATTTACTATACTTGCTGCTTTGCGACAAGAACCAGCCAACTCTGGCACTATCCTATCCTTCTCTCACGGCTACAACAGGTAACATTTTGCCAAAATATTATTTTATCTTTCACGTCCATCTTATTGAGATAAATCCATTTTATAGTATTAGGTTAATCAGTGTTTTATTTCTGCATGGTGTTTTCTATTCTTTCTCCAACGTATTCTATAGTTGTCTGCAATTAGTGATTTCAATGTTTGTCCGAAGACGCATCTAACGTAATTGTACAATGTTAAATAGAGAAACGACTTGAAGCGTCAAAAGGTGTGTCAAGGTGCGGAGAACAAGGACCGGTCGTCAACGTCCAGCGCGCCCATGGGTGAGTTCTAGATCTCAACATCGCTGCGCGCGCACGCATCAGAGCGCGATCGCGAGATGCGTGCGCGCGCATAGGGGAGAATCATGTATCTTGGAATGTCCTGTGCCTCGGAATGTCCTCCTCGACCCCCACGTCGACTCGTTGCGCTCGACGCCCCCGCACAGCGCGCCCATGAGCGCGGGCGGACGAGCCAACTTGCATGCGACCCCGCGCCCCCTCCGTCGTCGTCCGTTTGTGTTCTGTGTCTTGACGTGTTGTGTTCTGTATCTGTCTATCCGCTCCCATCGTTCCGCCTCTGTGTGTACCTTGATGTTTCCCGTTGTCTCGCGAGCACGCCGGGCCCGCGCCCGCTTGAGGGGACTCCGCCGACTTGCATTCCAAGCGACATGGGAATCGAATTTGTGCATTGATTGCGACGCATCGGAGCCGCCCGCCGCAGGCTCAGCGGCCGGGATTCTCGCACATCGGTCGTTTAGGAAACTCCCTCCAATCTCGTGACTATACGGACAACGCAAGGCGCGTCTCTTTTTGCATTGAGTAGCTCAGACACCGAACGCGTTCCGAGGTACATGGTCCCCTATCCCGAGCGAGCGATATTGAGATGTAGATCGGGCCGCAGTCCGCTCGCGGTCGCCTTCCCGTCTGCTTTCCGAGTATACTGTGTTTGCTTTAACGTGTACCTCGGAACAGTTCACTCGGAGGGAGGTTCCGAGAACGTGACATTGTAGGGGCAATGTGGCTGTGCAGGTACCTGGAGGTGCAGTCGAGCGGGCGACGGGACGAGGTACGCCTCCACTACGTGGCGGCAGGGGCCACCGCGGCCCGCGTTGAGACCTTCCCCTTCCGCCTGGCGGATGGCGTCTGGCACCGGTTGGCGCTGGCCGTGTCCGGCGCGCAGGCGACGCTTTTTGTGGACTGCCATCCGCTCTACCGCCGTCTCATCCCACCGCCGGATAGGAACTTCACGAAGCCGCAACTCGCTCTCTGGGTCGGTCAGAGAAACAGCAAACATTCCTTGTTCAAGGTAACATTCATTACAATTTATGAAACAGATTTAAAGTTTTTTTTTAATTAACACTGAAACTATTGCTTTTCAGGGTATCCTACAAGATGTTAGATTAGTTTCCGGGCCTCATGGATACTTAGTTCAATGTCCGGGTTTAGACTCGGAATGCCCTACGTGTGGTCAGTTTGCTCTGCTGCAGGCGACAGTTCAAGAATTGACTTCGCACATTCATGACCTCTCACTTAAGGTGAGGTTACACTTATTTCTCGAATTTAAATAATATTATTAGTTACGTTTTTACATGTCTAACTAGCTGACCACGGAAAACGTTATTTAGCCATAGAATTATAAATCGCTATTAAAAGTAGGTCTTGTTGATATAAGAGCAAAGAGTTGTATGCTATTTTCAATCTTTCAATGACCCCAGCCCCTGCAGAGCCATGGGTGTGTTGCTGGCCGTTTAGTGATACCACCATTTTTTTTAAGGTCTCCAAGTCTTGGTTTGGAAATACCTCCGCTGATCTATCAACAAAAATTCGTATAAAATAATATTATCTATGCAATTTTAAAATTAATTTCAGTTGGTGGGTACAGAAGCGCGGCTTGCCCGGTTGGAGCAATGCGACTGTCAGAAGTCCTGCTACTCTAACGGGACGGTACATGCTGATGGCGCCACCTGGCAGAAGGATTGCAATCGCTGCTCTTGCGTGGTAAGGATATTATTTAATACAGTATAAACTCAAACACTGTAGTAAATAAAATGATTTATTTGGAGTGTATACATATAAAATACTTATTAAAACTAAGTTCAGAGTGAGAAAATATTGAATTTGTTTATCCGAAAATAAATAAACGACATTTAAAGCCAATTTATAAAAAAGTTGCTCTCGTTGAATTTCCAGCACGGAGAAATAACTTGCAGGCCAGTAGAATGCGACAGAGCTGAATGCAAGAACCCCGTTTTACATCCCGGCGAATGCTGTCCGACCTGTTTGAGTAAGCATAATTGGTGGGGCCCATCCAGTTGTGGACTTTAATAGGCTGATGATGATTTCTCACGCGATTTCAGGACAATGTTTGCTGAAAGGCACGTTATACGAGCACGGGGAGCGATTCGCCCCGAAAGAGTGCGCCGAGTGTGTATGCCACGATGGCAATATGCAGTGCACGAGAGTCGACCCAGACACGGCCTGCCCACCACTGCCGTGCGATCCGCCTGACCAGTTCACCGTGCCAGGCGAATGTTGCAAGTTTTGTCCAGGTTCAACTATTTTCATACAAATTTTCTTTATAAAATGTATTTGTTTATATAAAGTAAACAGTTGAAAAGTTCAAAACTCTATAAAGGCCCACTAGGTGCGCCGAATCGGATTGAATCGAATCGCAATTAGTCACTCCCATACATTTACTATGAAAGTACATCTATTAGTAACGCGGCGCGCCGAATCCAATTGAAGCGAACTCCTGAGTTGATTTACTTCTGCGAATTTCTTTGCCGATGCGATTCGATCCGCCTTCGCTTAAATGGACGCTAGGCTTAAGTTAAGTGAAAGTATTGGAGTGCTAGTATTAAAATTTAAGTATATCTACATTTTTTCTACTATTTACGTTGTTCAACTATAAAACAGACTAAAACAATAGAATGTAGGTACAACCTACTAACCTGATGTACAACCTTCAAATTTTCCACATACCATTCTTTTAAATATAATACAATAATAAAAAGACTGAATTCAGTTCGGTTTGTTCATTGCCACAAATTTATTGGTTTTTTAAATGTTTTTTGAATTATTATATTTTTATAATTTAAGGCAACCAAAACAAAATATAATATATTTTTATCCAGTTTCTGATTCAAAAAGTACTATATTTAAATCAGAAACAACCTGTATCTTTTAAAAATCCCAAACTTAATTCTAGCACTCCAAATCAAATTTAATAATCATATGACATTGTTTTGACTATATAAAACTTTTAAACTGCAATCAAGTAGGTCACGCTCAACGCGTTACAAGAACATCTTTTATATTATTAATTTTAAATAAAATAAATATAATATCAATGTGAAAATTGTTTTGTAATCCTTTTACTTTGTTTTTTTATTAAAATGTAAACAAATGTGTTATAGGTGTGGACTATTGTAGTATGGGTCACTCGTGTGATGAGAACGCAACGTGTATGAATCTCAATACTAAATATACCTGCAAATGTAACCAAGGCTTTCAAGGAGATGGACTATCATGTGGAGGTAAAATAGTATACTCGTATAATGATAGATGAAGTCTCTAAGGTCGAATAAAATAATTTTATTAAATGAATAGGTATTATTTAATTGCAGAAAAAAAATCATGTTTCACACGTAGGAATAGTTTGTATTGGCAAATTAAGTTGTCGTTTTTAGTAGGTTTTTTACCTATATATCTGAGTTTTGTTAACTTCCACAAATATTTCTCGATCAAAATTAGCTAAATCAGTCCAGCCGTTCTCGAGTTTTAACAAAACGTAGCGATGGATTATAAATAGTTATATAATTTAGTTTAGTCATAAAGGCTTAATTTAATAGCATTTTAACATACTTATATTACCAAAAATAATTTAAACTAATATAATTTGTATAATCTTTCATAATAGACACTATTAATTTCATATCAAATATAGTCAATTACATAAAAAAATTATTTACTATTGCCCGTAGTTTCTGCGTACTCTGTATAATCCAAGTAACTCTATTTTAGCCTTTCCGCTCCAATCTTCTACCGCCGAATGTCACACAACTTAAATTACCATCTATGTGCCAAATATTCATTCTAGACGTGGATGAGTGTCAACAAGCGGGCGGTCTCTACGGCCACCACTGCCACTCGAACACGCGGTGCGTCAACGTGGTAGGTGGCTATGTATGCCAATGCCTACCGGGATACACGCGACGGGACAAATTCAACTGCGTCGAAGTCGATGAGTGCGCGAGCGAGACGCATTCGTGTCACGCGGACGCCATTTGCGCGAACACTCCGGGGTCCTACTCCTGCCAGTGCAGGGAGGGGTACAGTGGCGATGGATACACTTGCACGCGTAAGCTTTAAGCCTAATGTTTGAGAGCCTATATAGTTATTTCGCCGGTTCTTCTCAGTGGGCTTAGCTTGGAACCGGTGGTAGATTAATTTTGACATTCAGCAAGCTGCATTTTTGTATTTATGTTGAATAAAAATATTGGATTTCATTTTAAAAACCTATTATATTTTAATTTTATCATTAAATTTTAATAAATAGGCTGTAATCCTTGAAGTGGCGGTGTTTTCTTCCCATGAAGAACCTCCGCCTGTTCCGTTGCCCTTATACCGTGGCACCAATTAGAGCGTCATCATAACAGAGTAAATTCAAATCATCTCAAGCTCATTCTTGAGTCTCATTATTTCAGCTATATGCACTGGAGGATGTCTCAACGGCGGCGAATGCGCTGGTCCCGAGCGATGTTCGTGCGCCCGAGGCTTCGGCGGCGCGAGGTGCGAGCGAGACGTGAACGAGTGCGCGCCCTCCGCCCACCCCGCCGCCCATGGCCCGTGCGTGCCGCGCGCAACCTGCGTCAACACGCCCGGCTCATACTACTGCGTCTGTAGGGATGGCTACCGTCGTGACCCACATAGAGATCACTGTGAAGGTATACAAATTTTTTTAAGGAAACGGTGGCAAATTCGCGGGTGGCTCATCAACAATAAGCGGTCCTCCGCCTATAGACAAGCCTAGTCTTTACAGAGCCGCGGATGCGTTGCCGGCCTTTAATGGATAGGTACACTATTTTTACTCATGATTGAATGTAACGTTGATATACCAATGACTAAAGTCACATTTGTAAATGACACTGTCAAAGGCGAAAATAGCTGGCAATTCCTCTCTCTCTATCTCCGGTAAAGATACACGTAAATTTTTGTACAGTAAAGCAGGCACTAAAGCAGAGTCTCATCTATGGTAAGAGATTATTATATTTCTAGGGCCTTTCGATATGTTCACTCACTCGATCATAGTAAAAATACTGTTTCGAGCTGATATTCTGTGAGTCTGTATCACTTCGGACGAACTGGCGTAATTAGTACATCAACATGGCTCTCGCGAGTATGACAGTGTTAAGATTATCAACCGGCCACTGTCAAGACCATCTAAAGATTGAATAAATTTTAAATTTTGGACCGAGGTTTAAATCCGAACGCCGTGAAGTGAAGCGCCGGCTTAGAATTGCGCTTCCCCAAATCATCCAGCGGGTGTCGTAAGAGGCGGCTAAGAGACAAACTGGAGGGCGAGCAGTAGCGTGTTCCGCTTAGCATATAACTGGACTGCGATCGCCAACCTGCCTGCCAAGCGTAACGATTATGGCAAACACCCTCAAAAGAGGGAGGCCTATGCCCAGCAGTGGACGTCATACGGCTATGATGACGATGGTTAAACCCTATATCGTTTGTAATACAAGAGCTACGAGGTTTCTAATGTAAATTTGTTAAAATTTCAGATGTGGACGAATGTACGGAGGGCTTCCACACATGTCACCCAAGTGCGCGCTGCGCCAACGTGGAAGGCAGTTTCCGCTGCGAATGTGATACACAACCTTGCGAGCTTAGTCAGTTTCATGTTTTTTTCTGACATAATTATAAATACAGGAAATGTTCTTAAACTGTTGTAGAAAAATCTTTGATTTTCATATTTTATGTACAATTTTAAATAGGTAAACTATTACGTAACATTATAATGTAACAAGTTTATTTAAATTTCTACATAATCACTGTTATTTGAGTATTCTGTGAGTCCGTGGTATCACTTCGGACGAGCCGGCACTTTTAGATTATGAATTGCGTTAAATTATAATTGACCGGACCCACTTCTGAACCCGATACCTCTCCCTTTATGATAGACTTACAAAACCATTTAGCTACGAGACTCAATAAATATATATATTATTTCAATTGTATTTCAGGTTGTTCCTGGCAAGGCAATATAATTCCGGACGGAACGCGGTGGGCGGAGGCAGGCGGGTGCCGCGCGTGTTCGTGTGTTGCCGGAGTTGCTTCGTGCACGCGCGCGCTCTGCGCCTGCGATACGGATAATACCTCACTGCCGGTATTTGTGTAGTATTTTTATATATTTCACGCCGGTTTTCTGAGTCTTCGTGGTATTATTCCTGACGAACCGGTCCAATAAATGCGTCAGCATAAGCTTCAGCGTGGCTGTGAGCAAAAACTATACTTCATACTATTTATCCTCATTATTTTTAAAATAACTGTATTATTATTATTATTTATCCTCTTTTCTGTTAATATACCTTTTCTATAGCACTATATTCCTTATTTTCATGTTAAATTCAATAATATAAATTTATTTATATTATTATAAATATTATTTATTATATATATTAATATATGAATAAATTTATATTGTTACCACCATTAATATATGAATACCACCAGATGCAAACCGCTGAGAATCTTGCACCAGCATCGTGCTGCCCGCACTGCGACGCGCGGTTCCACTGTCGCCACCAAGAGATGCATCACGTCACCTTCAGAAGCGGAGAGCGCTGGCTCTACCAATGCCAGATCTGCGAATGCCTCGTCAGTATTTTAATAACCATTAATCGCATGATCATTCCATTTAATACAATTTTATACAGTTACAATGATTTTAATACAGTATAAGAAACTTGTAAAGAGATCAAAGTAAGTATGTATATCTACCAAAAAGGTTCCATAGACAGCCTTAGTGCTGAATCAGCTATATGAATGTGTAAGGAGTAAAATTATCTACACTCGTTTAGGTTTTGTATGAGACTGTTTTATTATAAATCAAATATTTTACAAATGATGCCAAGCCTTGCGAATAAGATGTTCATTCCAGGCATTGGCAGAGATAATTTTTGTTATAATTCAAGTATCCCACGGAAGCAAAAATTACATGCACTAAGCTTATTTCGCAGCTTATTTTCATTGGGCTTAGCTTGGAACCGGTGGTAGACTGATTTTGACGTACAACAAGCTGCATTTTTGTATTTATGTTGAATAAAAATATTTTATTTCATTTTAATTACTATAAATTAGGGATAAAGATTGCATTATAATCACATGATGACGTAGAATCGGGGTGATGGTCGCCATTTGGCAAAATATTTAGCCAAAAAATGGCGCTGATTTTATCAATCCCTATGAAGCCTTAGAAACTAGTCTATTAATCACGTGATCTTTTATTTAGCACTTTTTGACCCCTCTTCCCCTTTAGTGATATGTAGTGAGATTTAAAATTGTCCTCCCTCCATCCAACATCACGTGTACTTTTAGTACCTACAAAGAATGTTATAACTTTCCGAATATTATCTTTTAATACAGGTATAATTTATAATCTAATTTTTCGTTTAGAAATCTCGCGTATTAAAATCACGAAGTTTAATTAATCTACATAGAATACCTATATAAAAGTACAATGTGTTTGACAAATAAATACATACACGTCATATCTTACTAGCCTCCTTGCCCCTGTGGTACTTTAAGATTTTTGTCAAACCCCCTTTCAAGTCTCACGTGATAAATGTATGGCCCCTTAAGACAGACATATCGTCCAAGTGTGGTATGTGATGTTTCAGCTGGGTGAGGTGGACTGCTGGGAGCCGGAGTGCGAGGAGGGTGGCGGGTGTTGCGGCGCGGGGAGGGGGGAGTGGCGCGCCTCCCACCACCTCGACATGCCCGGCTGCGCGCCGCCGCACTGTTCCGCATGCACTGTACGTACATACACCTTCATACAACACACGCACACGCACACATACACGTAATAATATACGTAAACAACGAAATAACAATACGCAATGACTACTCAAAAATAAACACAAAGACACTGTGAGTGTGTTCCACGTTTTTTCACACTTTTTCCGTTCCATTGGCTTCTCAACGTAAGTGTCATAAACTCTTGTGGAATGGAATAGATAGATAGGCATAGATATTCTAGAGGTATCACGACGCTGGCGGATTTACAAATACTACCTATTTTATTATATATTTAATTTATATTAAATATTTCGATATTGTGATATGACAATATAGAAATATTTTAAGAAATCATTATCACTGTCTGTTTAGTAGCATTGTAATATACAGAAGAGTATTCAGTGTACTACACTGGAATATTGAATTGTCAATATAATAATATTTTATTACTTAGTTTATTATTTGGTAAATCCGCCATTGTAACAGAGCAACATTTACACAAATTTATACCAAACGGTTCGACATTGAAAAATGTGTTAAACCGAATCCATGATACTGAAACAATATAAACTGCAAGAATTTTACAAAATCCAGGGAAATGAAAGAAAAGCTGAACACATTCAACATTGTTACTAACAACTTGTTACTACATATCATTGTCATTGTATCGCCAGTACATCGTGTGACTAATCCTTTAATCCCTGTGAATCTCATTTAGCAATTGAAACTTCGCAAAGCTTCGACTTGAATATAATATTATATAATACTTGAACATAAGTACTAGTTAAAAATACAATTTACAAATTAATCAATAGATCTAGTCTAGAAGAATTATAAAATCTCACGAGAATTTTTGTAGCTGAGTCCCGTATGAGAATCCGCTATGATTGATAGCAAGTTTAGCACCTTTCAGTATTAAATTAACAAAAAAAGTATAAGTTTAAAAATCAGTTGAAATTAGCCTCATTCAATGGATCTAGGAGAAAAAAATTATAGAATATTACGCAAGATTTTGATAAATGAATCCTATATGAGAACCCGCCCGGATAGATAGCTTTTATAGCACGTTTTTAGTATTAAAATAACAGCAGCGTGAATTCAATAGCTTCGTTATCTCAATAGGACAGTGATGATATTACGAATACAGATTAACTTTGAAATATACACTGGAACTTACAAAATCTGGAAGTCTCAGTTGACAAACCTTAAATATATTCAAAAGTATCTGGCGTATATAAAATAAACTAAATTAAATAATATTTTATTGTTTAAATGTATAATTAATAAAAATTCATAGGTATTCCAGCAATTTCGAAGAAAACTGGTTACAAATGTGCAATTTAGTACTTTTTATTGATTCAGAGAACTTGTAGTATCGTAATGCGACTTGGCATACTTTCTAATAGGTTGTTAAAACAATGCTGTGAAATATATTGCCATTCCGCATTTAGATCTTCTTTGTTCACGTGGCTTGATTGTACGCTACACGTTCACAGTTCGATAAAAAATGGTTTTATAGATCATATTATGTGGCATATCATGATGTTTAATTTTATAAAGCTAGGTTTCATAAAAATCCTATCGCTGTACTTGTACTGTGTTTCACAGAGTGACTGGATATCGAAGGCTCTTAAAAGCGCCACTTAAACGTAAAAAGCCGGCAACACAACGAATGCGCGAACTGTGACGCGGTTGTTCATGGGCGGCGGTGTTCTCTTACCATACAGGAGACCCACCTGCTCCGTTATCCGCTATAGAAAAAAAAAACAAAATACTGTAACACATTTTATAAATCATTGAATAAAGAGCAAAAAAATGGAAGGGATATTTTGCAAATTATTATTTTAATATATTTAAGGTTTTACTTAGGTAGTAGGAAGGTTTCATTTACGGGTGCACATTTGGTACTAAAAATAATAGGAAAATTCTCAGTACGTGCATTGGTTGTTGTATCAGCGATACTTAAGATGTATTCAAGTCGGAGCTGTTGAGTGTGAGTGAGTCGTGGCTTGTTGCAGGGCGGGCAGTGCGCTGCAACTCTGGTGAGCAATCTCGCGTGTTGTGTGCATCGGTAACCATACCCACTCTTCTTACTCATTCTCACATTGCTCTCTTTTGAGTTCTCTTTTCGATGTCTTCCATTTTAACGCACAACTTGACGTTACTTTACTATACGGGATAGTTAACCGTTAAAGAACATATTATTTTACAAAAACAATGTTGTTTATTAATAATAACGGCAAGTTTGAGTGTTTGAATTGTTGTTTTAAGCAAGATGGTGTTGCTATGTGCAACGGTTAAAATTGAAGGCATTTTAAAGATCTTTTGTTGCATGGTTTAAGAAAATATGCATGTATTTGTTGCATTTGCCATTGTCTCTGATGTTTCTTCATACAGCATGATTGCACTCATTTCATATGACCAAAACCTCATTTTCTCAGTTGCGTATATCAAGCGATAAACAAACATGTATGCATCGATGATGCAAATGCAATAATATATCACTTCAACTAATTTGAATCGAGCCATCATCATTTTACGTTCGTTTCTTAAAGCATTTTTATGATCTTTTCTACATTTACTTTCATAAGTCACATATGGAGAAAATATAGCAAATGTTAGTCCATCATGAATAGATTAGTTTTGCATAGAACATTTTAGAAATTCCTTTAATACAGTATTAAAACATGATATCCCTAGTATTCAACTTAAATATGTTTGTATTAATTGTTGACGTAATGGTAATTTATTAGTGACACTTGCACCGGCGCGATCGTTAGCAGGCCCACCGCAGACACGGGCTTAATAGCGTAACAGCAACGTGTCTGCGGTGGGCCCGCGCCGCGCCGGTGCGATGTCGAATGAAGGTGTCCATGTGCAGAGCGCGGCGCTCGCTGACGGCGGCGCTGGCCCTGGCGGCGCTGTGGCTGGGCCGCGCGCCTCGCCCGCACCGCAAGCACCGCGGCGCTCGGCGTTAGAGCCGCCCTGACCACCACGCACACCTTATTTATTCTAGATAGATCTAATGTTAACCAATTGACGCGGGCGCGCCGCGCTCTCCGGCCTTACTCAGCGACTGCGCGCCCGCCGCGCCGCCCGCCCGCGCCGCTCGCTCGCATCGAACCTCTCCTCCTCGTTATAGCAATACTATAGTTATCCTAGGCCCGATATTAGAAGCGCTACCGCCTTTCGTTGCGACCCTGGGCGGCCGGCGCGGATTCGGCCCGCCGCGATAGCGCGCTTGTGTACGGTTAGGGGCCGACCATTATTCACGTGATCTTTTATTGAGCACTTTTGACCGCCTCTCACCTTTTTGACCTTTGGTGATATGTAGTGAGATGTAAGACTGCCCTCCCCTCCCCCATCCAAAATCACGTGTATTTTCAGTACCTATAAAGAATCTTAAAGTTTACACGCCGCATTTGGTTTTAAGTCGCGCGTATTAAAATCACGAAGATTTATTAATCAATATATAATACTTATATAAAATTACAATGTGTTTGACTAAACAATAAATACACATGGTATCTTACTAGACCCCTCTTCCCCCTTATATTTCGTGATTTTTGTTAAACTCATCTCCCCCTTTTAAGCCTTACGTGATTAATGGACGGCCCCTTGCCCGATGGCTGAGTGGGATGAAAGCCGCGTGGCGGACCGACGCCCGCGAGCCCCGCGCCAGCCCACGCGTTCCCGCGCCTGTATTCTTCCAATTCTAAATAATCAGCTACGATCGCTTCTATTATACTATTATTAATTAGACTTGTAACGGTACTATGTAGCTGTTGTTGTGAGGCGGGGCGCGCGGGGGCGCGGCGTCGGGCGGTCCCATCTCCACGTGTATAAAGTTTGTAAATAAGATACCGCACAGAGCCCGCCGTTGCTCGTGCTACCGTTGCCCATGTTGTAAGGAATATTTCGTAATATATTATTATAGTTTATGTTTGTCTTTGTATAAAGATGGTCGTTTTCATCGATAATTTTAAATAAACCAAAAATAGGTACCAAATATAGAAAAAGATATGATTGTTTCTTAATTTCATAAAGCATTCCGATGCTTGCATGTTGTATTGTGTTCAAAAAATTACAATTAAAAAGATATCCACACATGATGCATTTTTATATTCCCTACACGTATGTTAGTCGTCGACGAAAAAAAAATTGTATCAAAACAAAATAATTTAATCTATTTAGTTACAGTATTTAATACCAGTTGAATTTCAAAGAATACAGAATCCAATAATTTAGAATAAATAAACCATAGCAATGCAATTTTTTTAACTGGGACAAAAAGCTGGATTTGTCGGTGGTACAACAGACGGGTAGATGTTTTGGTTAGGATTGGGATGTACCGAGTTTCCGATGGTATTATTTAGGATTCCGGGAGTGTTGGTCAAATACGTCAGACGCACTGGTTGAAGGCTCTTGTTCGCGCGTTCTACCACACCCGAAACCAGCGTGTAAGACGTTGCAAATAATGTTATAGCCTGAAAAATATATTTTTTATTGTATAGCAGGCAACGGACCAGGTGGGTCTCCTCAAAGGTAAGGGATCACTGCCGCTCATAAATAACCGCGCTTTAAATGTGTTGCCGGATTTTTAGGTCGTTTGAGCGTTATAATTTCACGGGCCTCTGATATCCTCATTCACTCAGTGATGTTTCACTGAGTGAATGAGGATATCAGAGGCCATCAGCACAACTACTGTTTATGTGACCTTGTAGTCTGGGCTCAGGGAGAGCAGGAATTAGTGCGTCAGTATATGTATTGAGCATGGCTATTCCACGGGTAAAACAATGTTAAGAAAATTGCTCGGACACTGTCTAACACTTCCAAGGACCGAATAAACTATAAATTCTTACTCAGGCCGGTTTTTGAACCCAAACTTCACGGTAGGTCAGCCAAAAAGCTCTTAATATTACCAATATTAGTAAACTAAATAATTTACAATTTATTAAAAAGAGACATACCATAACAACGATAATTCCACAAGCAACAACACTCAGCGAGTTGACATATTGACGGAGCTCTGCGATGGCTGGTCGAAGGCACCCCATTGTGTAAGTTGGATAAATACATCGATCAGTTTCCTATGTGTTGTAAAATATCATTTATGGTCACCTATATTTACGTAGAACTGACAGAGAATCCACGAACAATGCTTTTTAAGATGAGAACTGAATGGGAAATACCGCTTTGTACTTTCAATTTACTGTCAAATTTAATTATGAGTGAAATTGTTAAGAACTTGTATTATATTATGAATTACTACGAATTAATAATTATGAACGCTACGAACAAACATCGTAATAAACTAAACAATCTCAAACGAATGGTGGAACAAATCAGTCGAGGATATAGAAGTTCACTCTTCCATATGTAAGGGAAATACTCCTGAATCAGTTCTTTACTCACTCGTTAAATACTTGGACTTATTACCTTTCCTAAAGCAAAACGACCGCAACAAGAGGGTGGTAGACTACGGCGATAATGCATCCAATCTGTATGATACTGAACGCCACAACATTTCAACTGTAAAATTAAATATACATAAACTGCTTAAGCGCCGTAAAAAAGACATCCACACAAAGCGCGGATTGTGCTGCGATTGTCGATGGGCTGTACTCTCTAACCAACATAGGAGACCCTTGCTCCATTGTCCACAATATAAACAAAGGCGCAAATTCTAATAAGGACTACTATAAAATTCTTTATAAACTCTACTATAAAAGGTATAACGTACATGTTTAATAACTGAATGTGAAATCTTGAATTCGTACTGTATTAAGCTTACATATTTCTTTTTCCGTCTGTCACTCCTTAAGCGAAAAAAACAGGCACGTGTCAGTTTATTTGAACTTACTTCCATCTGCATAGCGGTGAAAGCGTTTTTAACAGCAGGGTCTATAGCATCCAGGGACATGGCTTTCAGCATGCTTGCATTGAGCGCCGCAGGATCCCGTGTAGCTTTCGACAGCGCCATGATTGAAGACATACCGGTACACAGCAACACAAGAGCCGCTGTTACTAATACCATCAACTAAAACATACCACTCATACTAAAATCCAACGGTAGAAATTTTGGTTTTTTTTAATGGTCTTCTCGCTGTTGACCAGACTGGTCTTTACAGCATAACGCGGGCAGGGAGCGAGCTCGTGGGCTCACCGAGAAATAATTTTTGCCGCAACTACCGCAAGGGCTTCTCCTTCAAAAACAAACCTCTGCCTGAGCTGCCGCGGGAGAGTAGTCCGAGTGAAGGGCCGGGCAGTGTTTTACCGATGTGAGGCTAAGAGCGAAGATGGGTGCGGCGAGAATTTTTCACAATAGACTACTCATATATATTATTTTTAAAACGTGAGACATTCATATAAAATACCATAATATATATAAGCAGCTATTAAATTTTATTTTAATGAGTCTAAAATTGTTTCAACTTACACGTCCAATGTTTAAATCAAAAGTTCCATTCTGAGGTTAAGTTACAGAAAAAAACGGATTTATTTTGGATTGCTGATCCGATTTTGTCAATAGTTATACTCACCGTAGCTAAAAGCATCAGAGATTTATGATAGTATGGCACCAAAGTGGATAGCCAACATGCTGGCAAGCAAAGAAGCGCTCCTGACAAAAATAGTATACTAGCTCCCAGTTCAACTTCCAAGTCTGTGGTCCAGAAGTAATACGACATACGGAACAGGTTCCATACTGTTGAGCCGCCTAAAATGGCACCGCCGCTCTAGAATTACAAAAGATCTAAGAGATTTGTCCAATTGGCTGGGAATAACTTTTTTATTAGTGGAAAACGCTGCAGGTTATATATGGTATCTTCTTGATGGTAAGAGATCACCGCTAGCCATAAGCAACCGCACCACAATCCGCACATTGGTTGTGTTGCCGGGTTTTACCGTTAAAGGTCCGGTATTCTCATTTAGTCAGCGAAACAGTACACAACGTATCGCTTTACGCTGTGCCAGACAAACACTAAATCTATTAAACACATGGATTTAGACGAATCTTATTCATTATTATTTTGTGTATAATTTGATTCATACTAATAAATATTGAGACAAGAAAAACTAAACAAAAATCTCCATGTTATTAAAATCCATATAGATTAATACATTACATTTATAGATAATCTCTTTTCAAATTGAACATATGTGATTGTAAACGTTGCTTATACTTACAAGCAGAAATCCAGCGCAAACAAACAAAATGAGTCCATTACTTTTCATGGCGATGGTTTTGCGATAAATTTTTATAATATAATTTTTATGAGTTGAGGTGTCACATTTGAAAGCGATTTAAATATAGTACGAATATTATGGCATTTGCGGAAACGGATATAGGAGTACTTATAGTACAGTGTAAAAATTTATCCAATTATTATTAAAGAGTAAGTAATATTATTAAAGTACTTTTTTAGAATTTATTATATTGTGTATAAACTGATATTGAAGTTTTATATATATTATAGTGGAAAACAGAGCATATGGGCGACGGTGTTCTCTTACCATATAGGAGATATGGTAAGAGAACACCGTCGCTCATGAACAACCACGTCACACTTCGCGCATTGGTTGTGTTGCCGACATTTTACGCCGCATAAGCGGCATTTTTTAAGTCTAAAGTCTAAAGTCTAGTCTTAGTCTTAGTCTTAATTCTCACTCACCCAGCGAATCATAGTACAAATAGTTTTTCACTCTGGTTTTCTGTAAACTTGTGATATCACTTCACATGATCCAATCACTCATTATATGCTTGAGCATGGCTCACCCTCGCTTGAGACAGTGTTAAGATTCTCACCCTGGCTACTATTATAAATTATAAATTTTTATTCCGACCGAGATTCGAACTCAGTACCCCTGACTTCTTGGTAGCTTTCAAGACCACTCGAACGTATTTTCCGCATATGTTACGGTTTTCCACTCACCTGCAATAGTTAATTTGATTCTGATTACCACTTCAGTGTTTGCGATAATTTGGAACTAATAGAACAATTATTATTAACATTACCTCTACGCCATAAAAACGTGCAGTATAAAACACAAATACACATTTGTAAATTTATTTTCCAATTTTGATATTTTAAATTTAAAAATTAAATAATAACGAACTAAAGAAAAAAGATATAAATTTATTAAAAGGGGCTAGAATCAGTTCAAAATGAAAATCTTAATACTACCGTCTCTCTGTATAATGGTTCAAGTATTGGCTTGTAATACTGAAAATACAATTGATGTATTTGAGTTTGGTATGTATGAACCTTTCTTTATCAAAAAGGATTTCTTTTTAAATATAAAGATAAAGTTAGTGTTTGTCACGCTGTAAGGAATAATCTCTGGATCTACAGGACCGATCTTGAATATCTTTCACCAGTAGAAAGCTGTTATTTATGAGTAACATACACACAGCGGCATAGTTAGGTGAAAGCAAATAAAGGTTGGTTTTTTCAAATATTGATGAGTATTTAGATAAGTGGTTTTTGCTTAAATGTTTAAGTGTGTATGAAGGTGATAACACCTTCGATACAGACTGTTTTAAGAACACTCAACTTTTATTTTAAGTGTTCTCATAAGAAAACTTGTATGTTTTGTAACCTTTTTATTTTAATTAATATACAATATTTTTATTTTTATTATTAACCTAAACTGAAAATACTTTTTGTGGTAGTGGGATTTGTAAGGTAAGTCGAATAAAAATGGTCGAACGATGTTTCTTAGGAACACTTAACGATTGAATTCTCGAATAAGATTGTAGAGCTTAATAATGCCTATAAAAACTACTGTATAGTGGACAACGGTGCAGATAGGTCTTCTATGTGGTACGAGAACACCACCGCCTACGGACAACCACGGCATAGTCCGCGCAATGGTTGTGTTGCCGGCTTTATACATCATTTAACGACAGTGGCCGGGCGAGTGTCTTAAAACTGTTGCACCCGCGGGAGAGCCATGCTAAAGCATATGCTGACGCACTAATTGGACCCGCTCGTTCGAAGTAATTTTTCTAAAATGCATAAAAAATATTTTTCTCTAACTTTCTTATACGTTAGTTATTATATAACATTTTAAACACAAAATGTAGGTAATGTTTTATCTTTTGTAGGTAAAAATCTCGGCGCTGTATCGTTCACGAAAACAGGAGATATTGATTTTCTAGAAAAAAATACAAGAATTCCGATTCTTGTAAGTCGAACTAGTCACATATATTATAATACAAACCAAATGGTTGTTTATTAATTATAATAAATTTATTTAATAAATTAGCTTATATTATATGTTATAATAAGTGAATATAGTATATAGAATGAATATAGTATATAGAATAAGCAAGACTTCAGGAAAAGTAGTCGGACCTACAATAATTTACATTAGTTCATTATATTGTTATAATATAATATTTTACAGTGTTTTATCTCATACAGCTGGTTCTGATTTGTAACTCAAAAAAATGGAATTATTTTTTGTGGAAATGATGACAAATGAGCAGGAGGCTCACCTAATAATTGGTCCTGTGCCCGTTGATATAAGCTCTTGCAGGGCCGCGGGTGCGTTGCCAGCATTTAAGGAATTTTAAAGTATTGTTTCACTCGGATCCATCTTCTCCATTTTTTTCATCTATAAAATTCGTGATACCATGACACTGGCAGAGCTGCTTTTTTAATGATTTTAATAAAAATAACTACGATAACGCCTCTATCCACATTCACGTTAAAATTGTGCACAGAGAGTTAGGGTGCCGATTTTCAATGCAGTGTAAAAATTATTCAACACACTTGCTAAGGATTGGGACGACCAGTACTCCTGGCTCTAATCATAGTCACGTTTGCTATATTTTTGTTTCAGTTAAAACCATGTATGAAGTTAATGTACATCCGTGTCACTGTAGAAAATAGAAGAGGACCCCCAAAGGTTGACTTCGACTCTGACACGAACACTATGATAATAAAATACCGAAGGCTGCAGTACAGCAAATCGAAGTATACGGTCGTTGCTAAAGCAGTAGCTGAGAAGAAATGTCACAGAGAAATAAAAAATTATGATGATGATGATGACGATGATAGTCTATCTAATTAAATGTTATGATAGTTGATATTGTTCATTTTTTTTTAAATTTTGTGTAATATGATATGTCTTAAATTATCCTTGATAATTTTAAATTTTATTTATAACATAATTCTTTGTTTCAAATCTATTATTAGATGAGACGTCTTAAACTTAAATGAATGAAAAGGCATAATCTCATTTGTATATTTATACGGTCAAAACTGCCTCACCCATGAAAGCCAAGTTATAGCATCTACTGGCTAATTCAGCGTGCCAAATAACATAAATTATTTTTCAATTTCACAGATTTCCTAGTCATACGATAGCGATATTGTAGTATTAAGCTTCAGTTATATAAACGAACATATTAGGAGACGCGTTAATTAGTAACTGATGTCGAACCTTCTCTCAGTAAACAGATTTAGAGTCAGTTTGTTGTTGTGATGAAATTTTTTTCTTGTATAGTGGGCAACGAAGCAAGTGGGTTTCCTCTAAGAAAATAGATCACCTTCACACACCCCAATACGCGCTGTCTTACGATACGACCTTTTGCTACTAAAGGTAGGCGTCCACAGTTCGGTATCGTACGCAACAGATTATTATATGATTTCTATAGAAACTCATACCTGTCCTCATCGTACGCATCTCACAGCGGCAATGCCAACAGCGTTGCTCCGAGAGGTGACTTTTGCGATGCGTGCTGATGGTGTCATACGGAATGTCATCGTAATCTTGATGCCGAACGAAATTAGTACAAAATTCCGAATGAACTGGCATCGTCAATCCGTACGCTGCCAATACAGTGAACCCACTGTAAAAATTTAACCATTTGATGCGATGCATACGCCTTTAAGCTGTATTAGTATAATTCTCTGATATCCTCACACACTCAGTGAAACACAGTACAAGTACTGTTTTACGCTGGTATTTAATGAGCTCATGATATCACATCGGACGAGCCGGCCCATTTAGTTCGACATTAAATCCACGCTAAAGAAAGGAACCATCAGGTGAGTCGGTTTCTAAGTTTTCAGAACGTATTGTTTAACAATATTTTATAACAGGCGATATTTCAACCTTTGGTTAGAGCTCATAATTGTACGCACACACGCAAACTCACAATAAGTTGGAACGTTTTTCTAAAATTCTTTTTGGAATTCTTTAAAATTAATGTAGAGAATAACTTCACGTTTGTGACATAACATTTAGACAGTGTTTTTTTTTTATTATTCTTAGTCATGCCAGAGAATATCAATGGTCAGTTTATAAAATTAAATCATTTACTCGAAAGCCAAATTTAAAGTATTAGCGAATGTTTGTTACATAAGTGGTCACATATATATTATGTTACGAATAAGATAACTTAAAATTCTAAATCACTTCTGACTGAGGTATAAGTATCGCATTAGCTACCTTTTATAGCTTAGGGCTCCATGGTAACGTCATATCATTCCATCAGCATAATTTATATTTCCTAATTTTCCATCGAGTTAGGAATTTAGCAGCCTGGGTATACTTCACCTACATGATGCACATGGACATTTAAACGATATTGAAAATGGTCTTGAACCCGCTTGTAGCTCTAATCTTGGAGTCCCAAATTCAGATAGTAAAAATCGCTTACAACATCACTTGATTTCACCTAGAAACCTCTTGGATCATCCTGATCGGATTCGTAGTATTATCTCCTAGTAATTTTGTGACCAATTTATCCAAAAATAAGATAGAAAGAGATAAGGTCCATTCTCTTTATTATCTAACTTTTCTATTTTAGTTGTCAAACGGAAGAAAATGCTTCCAGCTCGCGAACACGCATGTGATGAGTTGCTACAAAATCCACTTTTGGCAACTCCACCACCAGAACCAGAGAGAGTTCGACCACCGCGTGTCAGAAAACCAAGAGAATTTAAACTCGTAAGTAAATACTCTGTGGAATCAGCTGCCAGCAGGGGTATTTCCAAACCAATACGACTTAGGGACCTTCAAGAAAAGAGCGTACGAATTCCTTAAATACCGGCAACTCACCCGCGGCTCTTCAAAGACTAGGGGTGTCCATGGGCGGAGGACCAATTTTCCTAGGTGAGCCTCCTGGTCGTTAGCCATCGATTTTTTTTAAAAATAATATTTACCGTTACTGTACAATTTTTCTCACTAAAGTGCTTGAAATCTATATGTACAAATTTGTTAAGGCCTTATATTTTCTAATAGGTAGGAATATTATCTTTCCAATTTTTTAAAATTCAAAGTTCAGATTTGACTTATTTCTTTAACTGAACCATTTCAGCCACCAAGATTTCCTCTGCTATCGAAGGACTTCTATGCATCATGGTGCAATCATCAGAAAGAGGTACGTACAGTTTTTTTTAATGTTGTAGCTCAATAAAACTTATACTTTAGAAATAAAAAGATACATCACAATATTTAATTACTTTA
>DWCF01000525.1:0-44521 GCA_018230265.1 Delias oraia | reverse complement strand
ATCGCAACAGGTGGGCGTCTTTGGGGGAGGCCTATGTCCAGCAGTGGACTTGAATAGGCTGATGATGATGATGATGAAAACAAAATACTATATTCATCAATTTCTGTTGATTTTTAGTGTTACTTTGATCTATTGTACGTCAAGCTTTATAGATTAAATGATGAATAGCGGGCAGAGATTACACAATGTTTGTCTCTGCTAAAAGGTCCGTAGAATTCCGTAGTTACAGATTTTGTACAGTTATATAACAATAATTTTTAAAAAATATGAAAACGGTAGCAAACTAACAAGGGCACCTAGCCCTTGCAGGGCCGCGGATACGATGCCAGCCTTAAAATATATTTATACACGACAACAAACCCGTGACCCAGCTAGAGTGTAATTTAGCGTTTTTAAAAAAACATGATATTAAATCGAAGATTACTAATGAAATTATTATTATTAAATTATCATTCAAACTTAAAAACCAAATCAAAATGGTTCAATTCCAATTCCCAAAAGCCTTTTATTATTTTCCCTTTAAACAACAGCACCTAGTGTGAATGAAACGAAGTTTATCCTCGACTAGGTAGCGTAAACGGGCGATATAACGTATGAGCGAGGCTGAAGGGCACTCGAACTGAACGCGAGCGATGGTCAATTGACTTTGAAACTAGAAAACGATCGCTCTTTCAAACTAAGAGTACAGCAAATTGCTTTTCTTCTATCAGATGTATCTTCTATCAGAAATATGTTTGGTAACGTTCTAACATTATGTAACGATGCTGATAAAACATCCATACGTTAATTTGAACCTTCTTCTACTTTTACAATGAAGCAGAAACTAGGACGGATTTTAAGAGGCGATAAGTCTTGTAAGCTACAGTGACGTTATGGATATTGGAGCAATTCCGGGTATAAATAGAATTTATAATTTAATTAGTAAATTAATATTTTGCACAGTTATTTCCAAAGCAATACGAATTTTATACCTACAAAAAAGAGCTTAGCTATGCTAAAAAGGCTGGCAACACACCCATGGCCCCAGAATGGGCTGGGAATGTCTACGTGCGGAGGACGGCATATCCTAAATGAACCTCCTGCTTTGCGTCTCCATTTTCATTAAAAATATATTGAGCAATATATAATATAATATAAGCAAAATAAGCAAAACTAAGTGAAAATACCTTATTGATAGATAAACTATAAACATGATACTGTCTTTTAATATATTAAATATTTCGATCTGATTTTTTTTATTTTATAACGGACAACGGAGCAGGTGGGTCTCTTATATGGTAAGAGAACTTCGCCGCCCAAGAACAACCGCGTCACAGTCCGCGCATTGGTTATGTTGCTGGCTTTTTACGCCAGCTTTTAAGTGGCACTTTTAAAGGCCTCTGATAACCTCACTCACTCTGCGAAACACAGTACAAGTACCGTTTACGCTGAGTATTTTGTGAGCCCGTGGTATCATTTCGTATGAGCCGGCCCAATTAGTGTGTCGTCATATTCTTCAGTATGTCTCTCCCACGGTTGCGACAGTATTAAGACATTCGCCCGGCCTCGCGTTCAAGCCCTTCCAGAGACCGAATAAATTATAAATTAATTTTTTTTTAAATTAATTATTATTATTATTTTTTTTAATTTATTAATTTTCCGGACCGGGATTCGAAACCGACAGCTCTCGCTTTATGGTACACTTTTAAAACCATTAAGCTACGAGGCTCTATGTAAATGAATGAAAAACCGGAAAACAGATAAACATATATTTTTTTCATAATACAAAGTGGCAATGCGCGATCGCCTAGAGACATTTCTAAGAGGATTGTTACAATGTGGGTCACAGAAAATTTTGATAGCGAAATGTACAACTATCTTAAAATTATTTTCAACTACTTAAGAATAAATAACACTAATTTATACTTAAGAATGTCTGTTAATTAAGATACTTTGATACAAATGTTTCCAAATTATTATTTTTTTACACTCTTTTGTTTATTTTGTAGTTTCTTTTCTGCTAGTAGCTAAAGTTATAAATAAAAAAGTTGTAAAATTATAAATTCAGTCTATGGATGAGTATGACAGTGGCCGGGCGAGTGTCCTAATATTTTGATATTACACGCTAGATAACGCACTAATTGGTCCGGGTGATCTCACGGGCTCCCAGAATACCAGCGTGAAAATGTACTTGTACTCGGCCCCACCTCTCAAGTGGCGTAAAAAGCCGACAAAACAACCAAACCGTAGACTGTAGTGCGGCTGTCCATGGGCGCGCAGCTCCATTACTCTCTCTTTAATAATGTAGTGTTATTGCATTAAATAAAAATAAACAATAAATTATTAATATTTTTTTCTATATTCAACAAATAAATTAATAAAATAAATTTGTTTATGCATTAGTACTGAAATAAAGTCTTACGTGGTATTTTCAAAAACTGTAATTTCCATAATAGTTTGAGCAAATATCTTTCACATTTTTGCAATAATGCAGCAGTTGTGTGCATGGTCATAGGAGGAAATTTTATATGTTTTATTAAAAACTAATTTAATCCGGCCAAGTATATCTTGTCATATAAATTAATACTATCATAATAAATTAAATCACTATTAAAATTCGCTTTCTGGTAGAAAGGTGATAATTTTGAGTTTGACATATTTTAATTCCACATAATATAAAAACTAAAAGTTTATAAAAAGTACTCAATTTAAGAAAGCTTATTATAACATTAATCAATACATGGAAAACATAGATGCATGTAAACTTCTGTACAAGCACCAACTGGTACCTAAACTGCCAATAACTTATAAATAAACCAAAAAAAACCTTATGAGTTTCTTGTTGGTTCTTCTCGTTGAAGTATATCCTCCGAACCAATGATAGCTTTACTATTGTAAATCGACGTGCAAAAATGGCTTTCATGGGGCCTATTTGAATAATGCTTTTAAATTTGAAACAATTGTTTTGCCTTTCCCCTTTAGGATCGGGGATCAGAGGCGATGCTCCTCTTGGTATAGGCTTATAAGACCACATTCTTACTAGGTTCTCTTACAGGGGCAGCTAGTAAATTTATATGAAATGGTTATATTTTTATCAAAATAATAATTATAATCTTTGGCTTTTACATTTGTATAACAAATTTTATCTAGTTATTTATTGTTAAATAAATTTCGAGAATGTATCACAATTATTGACAGCTAACAAAAAATCGTCATGAAAATTTCTATATTCATTGAAATATTCAATGCGTGAGGCATGTGAAGCTAGTTTTGTTCAGTACCAATAGTGTATAAATCTATCCATCAATCTGACAATCAAATCTTGTAAAGAATATATGGAATTGTTTAGTTAGAATTTATCTCTATATCTATTTGGTGCCCCTAAACCGAATTGTAAAATTTATTCGAAAGGGTTTGGAATTGCCTGTGAGTATCTTAATACTGTCGTACCCGTGGGAGAGCCATGCTGACTCAAAAATTTGACCAGCTCATCCGAAGTGATACCACGGGCTCACAGAATAGTCAGCGTGAGACGGTACTTGAACTGTGTTTATCAGAGTGAGTGCGGATATCAGAGGCTCTTAAAAATTCCGCTTAAGTGGCATAAAAATCCGACAACACAGCCAATGCGCGGATTATGGCGCGGTTGTACATGGTCGGTGGTGGTTATGGACCATAGATGAAACCCGCCTACACCGTAGCCCTATATACAATTAAAAACTATAAAAACTTTGGTAAATATAAGCCACAAGCAATGTGACGTCAGCCGAGATCAATTTTTATTCATCTTCTTTAATTTAAGTAGAAATTGAAACGTGAAAAATAAAAGTGGCGATTTTGTATCCAGCGAAGTGAAATTCAGTTGTGCGCTGTTCTTGAAATATAAAAGTTTAAAAGAACAAAGCCAGCGATTTAATATTCCGATGAAAATGCAAAATAAGCCAATGTTTCTTTGTTAGTTCCACAAGGTCTAACAGCCGTTATTGAATGGCTACTTCTGTTTTTTAATCCATTGAAAAACTGTAATCGTTGACGAGTTTAAATCAAAGCCTTTTCCGTTCAGTAGTGGATTGTGGGCAAATTATATTACCTTACTCTTTGTTCTAATATTGCTCTTTAGATTGTTGCTCTACGAGTATTATTACTTACAGTATACTTTTTGTTAGCCCCAATAATTTTCTATTGAAAATCTGGAGATTTTGTCATACATTTCTTGAGCCTAGTACAGATTCCAGGTACCTGAAAGGTATTTTTTTTAAGGTCCTCAAATCAAATTGGTTTGGAAATTTCTTTACAGGAAGCTGTTTCCATAGAGTAATGGTGCGCGGCACAAAATGCCTTAAAAATGATCACTTGTGGAATAACAAAAATCGAGGTGATACGTAAAAGTTTTTCAAATTTTCAATAGCGTAGGTGTCCTCAAAAGACTGACTCACAGCTATTGGCTGGGTGTGTTCATGGGCAAAGGACGGCTTATCCTAGGTAAACTATTTTTTTTTAATAGTATGGTGGACAACGAAGTAGGCAGTAGTAGTCTCCTTTTACAACAAATAACAGAGAAACAGCTAAGCTGAACGAGTCATTTTTTATTTAAATACAAAAATACAACTGGTATACCTAATAATATAGCTTGCACAATTCAAGCTATATTATTTATAAGCAACTAGTAGAATGAATAACTTAAACAACGCTACCAACATTCAAATGTCCAACCGTGTTTTACTTAGAAATTACAGTGAAACACGAAAGCGAGTCAACAACAATCAGTACGGGAATAAGATTCATTCATACAATTCCATGCGTTCAAAACACTGAAAACAACAATTTCAGTTATCCAACTAACAGGACATTGTTGCATTCATAACCATAATACTTGGACCCGCATATTTCCTCTCCACCTGTGCCATTATTTCCTATTATGTTACTGTACAATAAAACAAGAGAGTCACATTTAAATTGGACAAGTGCAGTTCCACAAACGACGCTCTGCCCAATTAAACTATAGGAAGTTGTAATGAGATCTGCACAGAATTGAACAATCAAAATGGCGAGTAGATAATGCAAAAAGTTCCGCGTGACATCTTTGTTTCTAGTTAGGAGACTTCATGTGGATAATTTATTCGTTTAGCCCATGTTTCCCAGCCTGTCGTCGCGGATAGTATTTTTATATGGAATAGCGGACACAGGAGCAGGTGGGTCTCTTATATGTTAAGAGAACACTGCCGCTTATGGACAAGTGCCACAGACCGCGCTTTGGTTGTGTTGCCGGCTTTTTACACCACTTAAATTTTTAAGGGCCTCCGATATTTCACTCACTCAGCGAAAGACAGTACTAGTACCGTTTCACGCTGAGTATTCTGTGATCCTGTGGGATCACATCGGACGAGCTGGCCCAATTAGTGCGTCAGCATGGTACTATCACGGGTTTAAGTGTTTGTTTAAACTGAATAGTCACCTATAGTATTTGACGGATTTGAAACATTTTTTTAGCATTGGGAAATTATTATCTTCAGTGAAAATAGGATATATTATAATTATTTTTAAATTAGGTCCTTAGAAATAATGTAAGACCAGATGTAATAAATTACCTATAAAATCCTTTTATTGTGTCCGCTGCGATTATTACAGAACAAAATAATCTATGTATTACGATTTTGCAATATATATTAACTACAAAATATATCAACATGTTATAATTACGTCACAAGAAATGTTCTTTTATTTTAAAAAAAAATAAATTACGTGACTGTATTATTTGCCAAAAATTTTCCTTATTATTATTATTAGTATGATATAAAAAGATTACAATTACAATTAAAAACACATAATTATAAAAACGCCATTTAATTTAATTAATTTTTTAACCAAAAGTTAAATATATACCTAAACCAACTTTCAGAATACGTTGCACATTTTTCAGTACTTTCGCGGAAATTCTTAGGTGAAGGTCAGTAAGATCTGGGTTTCATCTGACGAACTAAATTTTTTAACAATAGTTTTTATGTAATGTGAAAACAATTTGAGATCACCGTAGGGTCAATGATATGTTTAGTGGTTCTAGTTCCTAATTTAATAAATAAAAAAGATAATAAAAAATTATAACATCAAAATATTTGATTTCTTAAAAATAATACGCAAAATAATTCCTTTTAATAATTAAAAATAAGGTTAATTAACTAGAATTTAGACATCAGGCTTAATTTGGCATCGACTCCAAAAACATTGGTTCATTATTTATAGTAAGCGAATTTAAAAACAAATAATAGGAAAAATAAATAATGTTTATTATATAATAATTTGTAAAATGAGGGTACTTTGCGGTTTATTCATTATTTTCCAAAAATAATCTTTATAACGTCAAAACTACTAAATTTCCTTTGAGTAGGTACTTTAAGAGATAGGTGTGCTGTTTTTTTGAAGGTTCCCTAATCGTATTGGCTTGGAAATACCCCCCCTGGCAGGTGATTCCACAGAGTGGTGGTGCGCGGCACAAAATGCTTTAAAAAACGCTGCTGTGGAACGACATACATCGCGGTAATACAGATGAAACTTTGTATTCTGCCCTCGATGTCCGATAAATGAAAAGGGTTACATTTTGATTGCGGACCCCACAGTCCGCAAACAATATAAATAGTTCCGAAATTTTCAAGAAAATGAAGAGACGTTCAATTTAGAGTTGGCATTAGTACAGTTTCACTAGCCAGTGCTAGCTTATAATATGAAGTAACTGAAATCAATTTAACTTATGAACCACATCACATTTTCGTACTAGCCTCTATTCAAAAGTTTTTGCCAACGATGGCTTACAGTTGTTACTTGGGCGAATGCCAGCGTATCTTTGTATAGGAACTAAATGCTATCGCTTATGTAACAATCATTTATTGGATGGGATCAACAGATTTTTGAGCGTATTTTCTCTGTTGAATTTAAATAAGACTTTTACGGGCAATAGGAAAGGCAGGTCTCCTTTACGGTAAGATAATACCGTCGCACATGGACAACTGTACTATAAGCCGTGTTTTAGTTATGTTGGCGACTTTTTATGCCGCTAAACTGGTTTAACAGCACCTTCGATATCGACACTAAGCGAAACACATTACAAGTATTGTCTTATGATGGTGTTCTGTGAGCCCATGATATGATTTCGGATGAAAAGGCCCAACTACTGCGTTATAATAGCTCTCCCATGGGTGCGACAAGGTTAAGACACTCACCCGGCCATGGACAAGCGAAAGACCGAATAAATTATAAATTAAATTTTTGTTTAGATCGGTATTCGAATCCGATAGCTATGGTTTTGTGGCTTATAATACCACTTCTCTACGAGGCTCTCAATGAAGAGGTATTTCTTGCCGGCGGTCCACTTACCCTAGATAAGCCTCCTGCTTATTTGCCTCCTGTTTTTTATAATAACCGCCACATTTTTACTTTTGCTGAGTAAAAAGATGGCTTTTCATATTGGTAACATTAAAAATATATTATTTGTTGTAACAAAGAAATAATAGTTTTCATATTAAACCTCTTTTGTTTTCTTTTTGTTTTTACAGACTTTAATTCTCTCTATAATCTGCTGATATTGTTGGCTTGTAATTAAGTAGAAATTTAATATTTGTAAAACTTTTAACGCTACAATAGCGATTGTTTGAGGTAATTTTTATAAGGGCTGTTGTAATAAAATGTGCCATTTAAAAAGTATTAATTTATCCTTTTTATGAAAATAGGAAGACAAATGTGCAGGGGGCTCACCTAGGATAACTTTTCCTCCGCCCTTGGAAACCTTCAGATCAAACCTGATCCTTTCACCCCAAGTGGAGACCTCGAGAAATTCAAATATACCTTAATGGTTTCATTTTATGAAATAAAAATCACAAACAGGACACTGGTTTTTTAGACGCTTATGAATATATGCCAGTGCGTTGCAGGCCTTTTAAAAAGATATTCTCATTAGTTCTGAAATATAAACCAGGTAGGTACAGTACCTAGACTAGATGTGTTTTAAATATTTTACAATTATATTATTTAAATATTTTTTTAATGTTTAATAAAAATTAGATCATATAAATTTATTGCCTTATAAAAACACGCGATGGTGTGGATATTACCATAACAAACAGAATATAATAAATTCACTGCACATACATTATTATAGACATGTATTATTTTTATAGGTAATATATAATTTATATACATATATATAGACTATGAGTAAATTTATGTAACTCATTCTACATCGATTAACATTCACCATGGAACACTTTCCAGAGGATTTCATAAAACCTCTCTTAATAAGCTTTGATACATTGGAACAATCGAACATTGAAATATTGAATGGTTCCGCTTGGAAAAAATTAAGTTTTCTATATATAATTCCTTTGGCATTAATTTTCAATATAAGTACGTGCTGCTATGTGATACAAATGTTTTCCACGGATGCCCCACTTTTGGAAATTGCATTTATGGTCTCTACATTGCTTATAATGATACAAGGTATGGGTTTTAAAAAAATGGGAGGCTCGTAGAACGACTACCAGAACCTTTTTTAAGTAACGCAACCGCAATCCTGCAAGGGCTAGGAGTGTTCATTAACGGAGACTGCTTATCCCAGGTGAGCCTCCTGCTCGTTTGCCACTGTTTTCTTAAAAAAATCAAAATGTATCGGGTTAAATCCATGGTAGAATATTATTCTATGAATTTATTTATTCTAAAATTTATAGTTTGGTCTTTGGAAAGGCTTGATAGAGACGTAACTTCTTCAATACTGTGTTATTTATGGTACTTACACTTACTCCGGTAGCTCTTCTGGAGTGCTACCATTGTCTGACAGATTACTAGTAAGAAATAATACTTGTTTCAATAAGTGATATACCAGAGGCTCAATAAATTTAGCTCTTTAAATGGATTAAAAACTGGCAACGCAATCATGTCTTGATGAGCGACGTGGTTGTCCACGGGCGGAGGTCCATCTTACCATTAAAAAACTCGTCAGTACCTTAATGCGCTGTCTTATAAAAGTTCAACTAAATATTATATTTTAGCCATAATCAAAGCTGTATTAGTTCTACCAAAGAAGACAAAAATCACTAAACTTATAGAAAATCTAGGCAATAACTGGAGAAGGGAAAATATGAATGAACGGCAAATCCGGAAAAAGGAATCTATATTGAGAAGGTTGCACTTATGTCTTAAGGGTAAGATTTTATTTGCGATTCTTTGCACCACTCTCTTGCATTTCATATTAAATTTAAAAGCTATTCTTTTATTTATTTTGAATATTACGTCGATTTAAGTTAACACATTAGCTAAGTTCATATTATATAATTGGCAGATATATATATCGATATATAGTAGCTGGCCGTGTGCGAAACGACTGTTTTACCCGAGGGAGAGTTATGCTGAAGCATATGCTGACGCACTAATTGAATCGGCTCGTCTCAAGCAATATCACGGGCTCACATAATACCAGCGTGAATTAGTACTTATACTGTGTTTCATTGCACCAGACTCATTGAGTATATTGGAAACCCGTTGATACATATCCCTAAATTGCGTTAAAAGTTTGCAACACAACCTATACTCAGATTATGGTCAAGTTGTCTATGGAGGCAGTAATCTTTTACCATCAAAGGAAACCCGCCTGCTTTATGGCCCGCTATGCAATAAAAAAATAGATGGCAGAGATATTTAAGCTGTTCTGATTTTTATTGCAGTGTTCTACTGGGGTAGTATAATAACAGCTTGGAATATTCTGCTTGCTCCAGCTCAGATCATGCTTTGGAGAATGATAGTTGGGCAAGGGACAAAGTTTCTGCTACCTTTTGGCTTTGTACTACCATTTGATCCGTTTGAGAATTGGTTTACGTACATAATGGTGTATGCTTTTCAAGTATATTCATGTAATTTTAATTTTTTGTTAGTTTTATTAAATTAAGTGTATCATGAAGCGAGAAGTATGGGGTTCGAATCCCGGTCCGGACAATTATAATACAATTTTTAATTTATTCGGTATCTGGAAGGGCTTGACAGTGGCCGGGAGAACGTCTTAATAATGTCGCATCCGTCGGCTTGTCCGAAGTGATACCACTGGCTCACAGAATACTCAGCATGAAACTGTACTTGTACTGTGTTTCGCAGAATTATTGAGTTGGTATTTCGTCTGTGAAATTGTACCTACTAAATTAATGGACCGATTTTATTATGTCTTTATTTATAATTTAACAATTAAATTTAACACATCTGTGTTAATTACATATTGTTTTCAATTTTTACTTTTAACACAAAATAAACGTCACGACGTCAAAGTTTGACGCCACGTCAAAAGAGTTAAGTTAAAGTAAAATTTACTTTTCCAGTATTTCGATTTGTATACATCTATATAGGCACAGAAATTCTTATGGTGACTTTATGTGCACTTCTTACTGTCGAGTTTGTGGTACTAAGAGATGATTTTGAGTCCATTCAACCAAATGTGGTACAAACCAATGGTTTTACTATTCAAGACCTTATAATAAAACACCAGCTACTATTGTTGTAAGTATAAATTGGAAATATATAGAAGCTACCAGGTCCAAATATAAACCTTAAGCTAGATCCGCTGAGGCCTCCAAACCTATCATTTTTACAATTGAAGTCATTGAGATGGTACTTTTTACATACTACCAGCTTTACTAGATTTACTAAAACATTACTCTTCCTTTTGGATAGTCGTGTCAAACTTAGTTTATAGTTAATTTATGATATGTTACATAAAAAAATGTAAAAAAAAATAAAAAATAATAATAAAATAAATTTTAAATAAATAACTCAGTTACTAAATGTTGAAACCAATTTTATTTGTATATATTTTGTATGTTATGTGATATCAATTTCAAAAATGTGTCTTTTTAAATATTTTGCTTTCACAATAACAGTAGTCCTTCAGTAGATAGAGATAATCCTGTATATTTTATTCCAAGTTATGTGAAAAATTAAGAAGTGATAAAAATTTAGTTTACACGTATGTGTGTGAACATATCAGATTTGTAATAAATTTGTAATAGACGGTATTAAGTTAGTGTAATGTTTTCGCTCGGAATACGTCAAACAACACACAGGATCGAAGTTTCTTGACAACATTTTTGTACCTACCCTCAAAATTAATATAGTTTTGTTGTTCGTAAAAATATGAGATGCATATACAGAAATATCATATATAGATAAATAACATAATACCATAATACATTTAAAAACATAATATATTTATTTCTAGTACCATACATTATTTAAATTAAATATTACCATTAATGAATATCTTCACATTACGGAGAGGACTCAAGGTTCGGACTGACACAACAACTCAAACTAAAAGCTATCAAAATACAGCTAAACATACATGTTTTACAACGGAGACAAACGAGCAAGAGGTTTGTCTAGGATTAGCAGTTCTTCGCCAATGGACACGCCTAGCTCTTGCTAGACTGAGGATGCGTTGCCTTCCTTTTAGGGATAAGTACGCTCTTTTTTTAAGGTCTCCAATTCGTATCGGCTACTATTGCAGGCAACTGATTCCAAAGTGGTAGTTCGCGGTACACAATGCCTTATAAAACGCACATTTATCAACCGATATAAAATAATTAAATGAAATAAATTTCAGATTTAATAAGCTACTCAACGATATTTTTAATAAAATGCTATTTTCCGATTTACTTTTCATCTCTGTTATAATGTGCTTCTTCGGATTCGGCGCAACTGTAAGTACAATTCCGCTTGTCCAAAAATTAACACACAATTTAAATTAAACAGAAAATACAATATTTAGTCTTTTGATTATATATTTTTTTTAAAGTTCAGAAAAATTTTATACTTTATAATCTTGCATGTTAACTCACAAGAAAATAAAAAAATCTGAGCTTGTTCGTAGTCTGATATTAGTTTTTAAGACATTGATATGTAATGTGAAATAAATATGTTTGTATACACCTGTAAAAGCACATTCTCTTCAAACTTGCAGGTAAATGTTAATGAAAAATTTGTTGTAGGTGGCGCAAAACACATTGGAGGCCGTAAATAATTTCTTCGCCGTTCTTGCCTTATTACTTCCCGCATTCATATTCTGCTATTACAGCGAACAGCTAAAAGAAGAGGTATTTTAATAACAACTTATAATATTTCAGCGTGTCTCTTACGAAGCAACATAAAGATAAATTTAAAGATATTAAGCAATTTCTTATACTAAAGCGTTTTTATGTTAAATGGGAAGTAAAAGGAATATTAGGCTCCGGATAAGCGGACAAATCCAGCTGGCTGCGCAAGTCTTGTCAGCCTTTTAGACTTAGGAGCGCTGTTTTTTGAACGTTTCCAACACGGATTAGTTCGACAATAATTCTGACGGCAGCTGGTTCCATAGAGTTGAATTTTAGCCTTAAGAATAGTCCAGTTGTGAAACGACAACCATTCAAGTGATACCGATGGAACTTAGTATATTATCACCTTAGTATATTATTTAATTATAAAATTCAGCTACAGGTATTAATCCAAACAACTCCTTAGAAATAAATCTTGCAATCAAATAACACCAGTTCCTTTGCTTGTTTTTAAATAAATAAACCTAAAACTCCATGAGCCGAATATTGTGTTAGGTTAGGTGTCAAATCAAAAGATAAATTGTAAAAAACTTCAATAGTTGCGGATATTGAACGAATAGTTATACAGTTATGAAAAATCGCTATCATTTTAATTTTATTACTTTCAATGTTTCAAACCTTTTTTTAAAAATAATTTCTTATTTTTTCAGAGCGCCGCTATTGCAGATGCGGCTTATGCCAACAAGTGGTATAAAGGAAATGCTAGTTATCAAAAGATTAACTCTTTTGTTATGAAACGGTAATAATAAATAATATTATGAATTTACGCGAAAGTAATATTAATACCAAATTATATTTATAAAAATTATGAGCTGTTGTCTCGCTCGGTGGGTGTAGGAGACATTCTGACGCATTAATTCGGCTCGTTGGAGTAATACCACGGACACATAAAGTACCAGCGTGAAACGGTACTTTTCTTTTTCTCTTCTTAGTAAAAATATCGAAAAACCATTAGTAGCACCTCTTCAGCGGCATTAAAAGACAGCCACACAACCAAAACGCGTAATGAAGCGTGATCTTTTACAATCATGGGATCCTCTGCCCCACACTCTTTGATCTATAAACATTTGTGGAAATTCAGAGAAATATTTACTGCGTGAAATATGTTAATAATAAAAATTAAAATCGCCAGGACACATTTTCAATACAGCGTACCCGTGAAACTTGATTTTTCTGTAATATGTAATATGTTTATTTCACTCCTACCTCGCCGCCCATGGACCGATTTGAGTATGTGAGATCTATATTTTCGGCAATATATGACAATTTAATATAATATAACAAATACCTTAAGTATAGTTGGGCATAACAACTCAAAAAACATCCAACTTTTATTAATAGCTTATAATATGATTTTATATTTTTTAGAGCAATTTGAGGTCAAAAATTAACTATTACAAGTCTGTATGTAAATTATTCTGCTAACCAAACATAAAAAAGCCTAATAAAACCTAGACATTAAATATTTCAATGAAAGAAAAGGTCTATTGTACATAAATACCTACTTATTATTTCAGGTCGCAAAAGTCATGTTGCTTAATGTCACTAGGATATGTTCCTGTATCGCTTAACACATTTTCCAAGGTAAACATTGTCAAACAATTACATACTTATTACATTTTCCTTATTATTTGGTTTTTGTTTAATGATTTTATAATGATTTAACTGAAAGTATTTTATTTATTATTTATGTGATAGCAATGATGAAGAAATTACTTGTACTATTTACCTAAGCGAATATATCAGAGACCCGTGAAATTACAGTGGCATAAAAAACCGGCAACACAATTAAAACGAGTTTTACGCCGGTAATCTCCGTTGGCCGCTAAACAATAAAAAACGTATTCTTAATTTTCAGCTTGTGAGTACATCGTGGTCATATTTTTCATTAATACGAAGTGTGTACAATGACGATTGAATAAAACAATACACAGGCCAGCAACACATCCGCGCCCATTTAGAGTTAGAGGTGTCCATAATGGTTTGGCGACCCTTTATTAATAAAGATATACATTAGGATTAATACTATTGGAAGAGATTAATAAAATTTAATTATTAATTAGAAATTTTAAATAGAGAAATTATTAAATAGAGATTAATAAATTTATCAACTATCTGTATCACAACACATATTTGACTCTAAAAATACACAATCATTTAAAGAATGGTGCTTTTATTTTTTTATTCTTTTATTATTTCAAAATTCATGTAACATATATCAAGTTTTTAATTATAAAGTTTTGTAAAAATACAAAATAAATTTACAAAACTAATAAATTACTAAATAATTCACATAACCAAAATAAAATAAGCAAAAACATAGATGCTCTTACAATATTGCTTCTATTTTAGTAATTTAATTCATGAATTCATTGTAATATCTAGAAATTATACGAAATTATCTAACTAAAAAGTAGAAAAATACATAACTTTTAAATATCTCTATCAAATTAAATTCTCACTGATCTTTAATATCGCGGAATCGAAATATAGGTCAATCAAATATAATAACTGCAGTGCAATAGACATTTTATTGCAACGTTATTTCTCGGCAAAATTGACAGACTTTTCAATTGAAATATTGGTACTCGTCAAGTTATAAAAGTCAGTGGTCCAATGAAAATACAATCATAAAATAGGCATAAATTTATTACGTCCGGGATTTATTGACGAAAATTTAAGGCGAAAAATTCAAAATGTGATTACCTAGAAAGTCGTTTTCACCTCATAAAGGAAGTTATAAAACTTCAAGTGTCTTAATAAGGCTGCGAATGAAAAATTACTGACTACATGGGATTGTGAAGCTATAAAATCAACATTTTAACCTTGTGGCCGATTATTATAAGCTGGTGCTGGGTTTGAATCCTTCTGAAAAGAATTTATAAATTGTATTTGGTCTTTGAAAGATCTTGACGGAGCTAGGCGGTAGAAGAATGTATCTCTCGTAGAAAGAAAACTGAATCATATCGTGATACATTTAATGGGCCAGTTTGCAGAATAAATTGTGGCAGCTAGCGGATAACAGTAACAGCATACCATGAAATAGTAATTGTATTGTGTATTACTGAGGGAGGAGAAAGGAAAACCTCTTTTTTTAATTCTATAGCAGACAACGGAACAGGTGGGTCTTCTATATAGTAAGAGAACATCGACACTCATACACAACCCCGCCACAGTCCTCGCTTTGGTTGCGTTGCCGACTTGATACGCCGCTTAAGCGACACCTTTAAGGGCTTCCAATATCCTCACTCACTCTGCGAAACAGTACAAGTACCGTTTCACGCTGAGCATTCTGTGATCCCGCATGCCACTAAAAACATAAGTCTAAAAAGACAGCAATAGACTCAAAGCGCAGACTGCTACACGATTGTTGACAGGCGTTATTAAATATTCATTATTATAAAGAAGTAAAGTTAACAAGTTGCGTAACAGACTAATCTGGATCTGGATCTATTGGATTGATCTTGATTGATTTCTGAATAACATAGACTATATCTTAATTTAAAAATTGAATAGGCTTTTTCGTGGTAGCAGATTTGCAAAGTAAGTTTATGGAAAAACTGTCAAAGGATATTGATTTTTTTTAACGCTGCCTTAACAATGAGAGATATAGGAGCGATTTTGTGCCACGCACCACCTCTCTGTGGAATCAGCTTTCTGTCCAGGTATTCCATACCAAAACGACTTGTGGATCATCTTAAAAGCGTAGATTCATATCCTTTAAAGGCCGACCTTTCCAGGGCCGCCTTTAAGGCTCTGGAAAGGCTAAGATTGTCCATAGGTGGAGGACCGCTTAACCTAGGTGAGCTTTCTGCTAGTTTTCAACCGTTTCAATAAAAAAAATTAAGTTCTAAAAAAAATTATAACTTCATCATGACTAAATCTGCGTCAGCATATATCTGATTTTAATAATTTATACGGCAAAATAACTTTTGTCGGGTCAGATACCATATAAAAAATACTGTAATACGGGTATTATAAAGATATTTGTTTGTCAGTGTCATAATATAATCTAAACGGATGTCCACTTTTATTATATTGCGTTAGTTTAATAACAAAATTTATTAAATTATTTATAAATTTACGTTAGTCGCATAGTGAAATTCCTAAAGGCAACCGATAAAATTTCTCAGAACAAAATTTCGGATCAAGCATTATCTAAGTGGAAATCCAGACGGACAAAACTGTGAATTTTACTGCAAAAATCTCTACTAAAGTTAAATATGTTTGCCGTACTTCCAAACTAACTTTATTGGCCGACTCTCAACTGAGGACAAACACTGTATACAACGTATGGAATATTTTACTTTAAAATTTTACGGTCAAGGTTTTATAGCCACAATTACCATCGTACAGTTAATTAATTATAATAGTATTGTAGTAACCATTAAAAATCTTAATATATTACGCGTCACGTTCTTTATTTGCAATACTCTCCTAAGCTACTGATCTGCTTTTAATAAAAATGCAGTTTCATCCTACTTGTAGGATATATTTTATATTAGTTATAAATTCAATATTATTTTATTGTGAATTATTTTTTTAAATAACAGATGATTCTTTCTTAATTCGATAAGATTCTAACAGATGGCAATCTCCTCAATGGTAAGTAAGATATGTTCTGTATGTACTGTCGCACCCGGGGAAGAGCCATGTTAAAGCACCATTTAGGCCGGCTCGTCGTAAAAAGAAACCGCTTAAGCCGCATCAAAAGCCGGTAACACAACGAATGTGCGGAATGTGGCGCGGTCCTCTATTGGTGACGGTATTATCATACCATATAGGAGACCCACCTGTTCCGTTGTGTTATACCATAAAAAAATACGAAACTCTCAAATTATAGAACTATATTTAGGCAAGAACACATACAATATTGTTTAATTATATAAAATGGTCTCTATTCTTGGAAGACTCTTCGCAAATACATTATTAGTCACGTTACGCTAGTCCTAATTAATTATGTTTACGTGACTTCTATTTACGGCTATACTAATAACATTACACAAAACACAGGGGACATAATGAATCATTATAAGAGGAATACAATTTATGCTTCTAATAAGATTTAATAGCTTTGCCGAACGGTCTGGCAAGCCTCGGTGAGGTCATGGTATCTGGGTTCGTTTCCCAGCCTTAACAGTGATCGGGTTAATGTGTTAACACTGTCGTACCTGTGGGAGAGCTATGCTGAAACATAAACTGACGCACTACACAGACTTGTCCAGAGTGATACCACGGACTCACAGAATTCCAGGCCCTTGCAACTATACCGCTGAATTGAAATTAAAAGCCGCCAACACATAGTACGGATTGTGGCACGTTTGTATATACACAGCGGATATTTTTCAATTCGTTCTAAGCTATGCTTTAATCAATCTTCTAATTTTTCTTTCAAACAAGAAAATCTCATATTTTCCAATAAACCTTCGTTTTCATTTATTTGGATAATAATAATCCCTTATCGAATATTCTCCACATTAGATATTCGTAACAAATTTCTCTTTGAACTCCATAGCTGCGTGTATTTTTGTCGCAAATGTTTAATGACAAGCTTTAAGCCGCATTAATACTCGTATCGGTGTCGCAGCTACATTTATAAATCAGTCTTTTTATAAACAGCCTTTTTAAAATAGCTCGTCGCTGTTGGCCAGAATAGCCTTGACAGTTTAACGCGCGCGGGGGACGAGCTCGCGGAATGCCGTAAATTAGTTTTAATTTTGCCGATACTAGCGAAAGGCCGTCTCCTGTAAGACACGAACCTCCGCTCGGGCCGTCTCGGCAGAGAGCGCTGGACTGGACTGGAGGCTGGGTGCAAAGATGGGGCCTCGAATTCGTTTCTGCCGTCGCATCCCTACACAGACTCTCATTTGTTTTTGCTGTTTCCTCGCGGGAGGTTATAAGTTTTGTGTTTAGTAGTGTAATAGGATCATCCGGACCTTTGACTGTGTGTTGCTGTCTTTGGAGCCTATTTGTAGTCGACAAAGGGTTATAAACCGCTTGATCATTAAACAACTACATCAAATGGTCATATCACACTACAATACTATGTATGCAGCATGACCATGACTTGGGTGAGATATGCTGACGCACGAATTGGCCCGGCTCGTTTGAAGTGATACCACGCCTCATTTACACGCGTACTTGTAATATGTTGAGTGAGTATATCAGTCAGAATCCCTTTAAATTAAGAATTAGATCAAGCGGCGTAAAAAAAGCTGGCTACGCATATAACTTAAGCATGGATTGTGACGCGGTTTTATATTGGTAGCGGTGATTATTTCATATGGAAACAGTGTCAAACCGGGAGGCTCTCCTAGGCTAAGCGGTCCTCCACACATTGACACCCCTATCCGCTACAGAGCCGCGAATGCGTTGCTGGCCTTTAAAGCAAAAGGACGCTTGTTTTTTAGAAGGTCCCTAGGTCGTTCATTTACTATAAAAGAGATTCGCTTTCTGAAAAAAAATTAACTTAAGCTGTCATTTTATTCGTGAAAGACCCAAATAAAAAATTTGGCTACAGCATCAATATTAAATATTCATTCTCTTGCGAATCATCAAACAGGATATTGCTGTTATATTATCTTCTCATAAAACGATTTTACGCAAACATGAAGAATAGTTTAAAACTAAAATATTTATTATAAATATTTTGAGTGGAGAAAACTGCATCTTATCTTTCAAATTTTTTTTGTCATCCCGCTTCATTCTTTAAATTTTTTATATGGCGAACAATGGGGCAGGTGGGTCTCCTAGTTGTTTAGTGAGAGGACACCAGCACCGATGAAAAAACGCTCAACAGTCCGTGTTTTAGTTGTGCTGTCGCCTTTTTACGCCCCGATTCGTCTAACTTTGTGGTAGACTTATAAAATCACTTTGCTACGAGGTTATCGAATTGATGTACGGTAATAATAAAGCACGGAATGTGGTGCGGTTTTACGTGGGCGATAGCGATGCATTACCACCTGGAAACCCACCTGCTCCATTATCGGCTAGATAAAAAAAAACATAATTCAACTTTCAGTATTTATTTGTGATGTGTGTGGTAACACAATGAGAATTTGGATAAACGATAGACCAGGAGTGAAGAGACGCGGGTGCCATCCATCATTTAAATCATTATAAGACAAACTCCAAAACATCTTTGTAATTAAAAAGCGAAATACCTTCATCATAAATGTTTTTGTTAATAATTTGAGAGCATAATCAACTTCCGCTATTAATTTGTAAAGTAATAAGTTATGGCGAAGATATTTTGAAAATATTTACCTTTCCATCCATTAGTGATGAGACTGGATTGTCCACCCAAGTGAATCCTTTTTGTTAAGCTTCAACTTGTTTATTACCAGCAATTTTTCATTAAGGAAATTGAACGCTTTTGTTAAATTTAAAATTCATAGAATTTTTAACAGATGAAAATAATAGAGTAAATTTATTTTTATGAAAACGGAGGCAAACAAGCAGGAGGGTTACCCAGTATAAGCGGTGACATTGCATATTTATATTTGCTATAGTGATGAGTATTAAAAGACAACAATAAATGGTATTGAATTTTTCCTGAACATATATGGAAATTTTTACCCGGTGATTTGAATAAAGCTCTTCAGTGTAAGAAACTTACTGAACGACTAAAAGTCGGAGACAGTTTGATTTTTTTTTATTTTTATGTTTTATGGAAACGGTGGCAGATGATCAGGATGCTCACCCAATGTAAGCGATCTTTCGTCCATGGACACCTCTAAGCCTTGCAGAACCACGGGTGGGTTGCCGGTCTTTTAGGATGTACACTATTTTCTTGTAGGTCCCCAAGTCGTATTGTATATTTCATTTAAATTAAATAAGTCATCAAAAATATGAAAAATATATTTTTATTATTATCATACATTTACAAATAAAAATTATTATAAAATAACAATTATTGGTCTCACTTAAATATCATCACATGAACAAAGTCACAATTCTTTTCTTAATATAAAAATTACAAAAAACTATGATAAATGCGGTTAACAATGTATTATAAACATTTGCAATGATTAGAGAACTATCGCCAATCGATTTTGTGCAGCCGGCTTATAAATAAGACTCTTGAATTGGGATAGTATAAATTGGTGCAAAATCTGACAACATCACAGCCGGTGGTTCACTTTCATTGCGATACATTGAAGTGGCATCAACTAGCGGAATGTCATCCGTAAACTCGCGCTTCCTCCATCTCCAACCGACAAAGCATGACGTCACACTTAAAAATATCGCAAACATAACTCCAAATATCCCCACACTTGAGTTCACCACACTAGAAACTAAAACCTTCATCCTCTCACCACAAGAATAACTTGACGCAAGAGTTTTCGTACATACCCTTAAAATATATTTACTAGCAATTTGCGTGTTAATTATCAAACTCGTAACATTCCCAGACACACAAACTGTATGAGGTAAGAGCAAACTGTAATCGTTAAATTTAATAATAGGTGTTACTTCAACTGTATAGGACAACACCGCACCGTTTAAAATTGTCGGTGGTTCCCATTTGACAGAGACATCGCCCTTTTCACTGGCTGTAAAGAATATTACTGTTGCTATATCAGCATTGAACGCTGGTAGAGTTTTAACAATATTACGAGACGCTACACTACAAGCGCTAACAGTACAAGCACGTAATTGAAATCTGTAATCGCGATAAGGCGCTAACCCGCCCACTTGAAAATCTTTCCTCTTACCATTTATATTTAAAGCTAAATTCTGAACATAATTACCAACAGTCTTATTTTCAGGCCTTTCAAGTTTCGGATCACAGTCTTTTATAACATTACACACATCAAAATATTCATCAACCATCGCACCAACTGTTGCTGTTGATAACACACCACACATAGATTCACAGCTTTTATCATAAATCTTTGGCGGTCTCATAACTCGTGCGTGAACGGAAAAGTCTTCTTGCCATTCAAACTCATCGTAGTCTGAACAATAATTGTTTGATAATTTATCTAGATTACCTGTTAATGTCACATCTAATTCATAACTTACAATATAGGGAAGATAGTCTAAGTGATCAACCCATCGTATGACAACAACTTCTGCAGATGATGCAGTTAGTTCAACTATAAACGGTGGTTCAGGCTTACCTACTGATGTTGAAAAGTTCTTGACTGAACTACGCGCAAGTCGACCACTTTCCGGATCAAACTCTTCTATACAGATAGCATATTTTGTTGCTGGATTTAATTCAGATAATTCAACTTCAACAACTTGATTAACAGGTGTTTGTATACTAACAGCATGCCAATCAGACTCGCTACAAACTTCCGGAATAAGCACATTACGAAACGCATCGGGAACTTTAACATATAAAATTGTATATTCTACACTTTTATTTGATTCGGGATATAATGTTGCTACCGCATTTGTTTCGTTTCTAACCTGTATCGTAAAATTGAAAAACACTTCATCACAGCTACCACTGTACCCATTCAGACCTGGCGGAATGTCTAAGTCTGTCGGTCGCGTTGGAAACACCGTCACAAGTTTCTCAATTTCGCTCATACATAACATTTCATTTCTGTAGAACGCAACTGATCCTCTATCGACTTTTAAATTGCGCGTCACATTTTGTGGGAACAAACTCTGTAAGCTATGCATATCGTGGACTAATAAGCTATATTTATCGTTGTAAAGTTTTTCCCCTCTGATGCGCTTCAACGCGGGAAGGAAATCTAGTGATGTGATGACAAGCGATCCTCTTATTTCAATGTAGTCTGTAACTTCTTGAATGCTCTTTAGATAATATCTCAGTTCGCTCATAGTTTCAGGTGGCGCTCTGACGTGAATACTTAAGTAGCCTTTTATGTAGACACATCTGGCAGCTCCTTGAATCGACGCTAATGATTGGATTGTCACGTTGTTACAAGTCTGAAAAATATATTTCACTAAGATTATCATCATTTGAATATATTTTTAGAACCTTACAGTAGGTACTACTTTTACAATAATTTGTCTAAATATTCTACATATCCCCAGGGTACTGCTAGTTGGAATGTTTGGGCCATAAGTCTTTTTATTTTGTTTGTTTGTAGATGAAAATAACCATATAAATTTACTCATAGTAGGAGGATGTAGAGAGAACTTAAATTTATAAACAAATTAAAAGTTCCCAAAAAGAATATTTATTATTAACATTAATAACAAACACAAAAGTATGATTATGTCTCACTAAGAGTACTTATTGTACTTATAGTACTTCTACACAGTTGAATGTCTGAGTAGCAGGCTGTCAGGACCGTATGGTCACACAGCGAGTAGTCATTCCAAAAAAAAAACACTACTATTACGCTACTCTTTTTTATAGTGACTAGTTTCTTATTATTTGTACATATATTATAATGCAAACCAACCCAAGGTTCTTTCATTTGCTTTTTTATAAAATAAACATATTATGTATATACAGATACCCGGATATAAAGGTGTAATTTAAGCTATTAATCAAATCAAAAAATTCCAAAAATTTCAATATTTGTAATATTACCAACATTTACTTGCAGTTTTTATAACAAAGGCAATATAATGTTTTTAAACTATTTCAAAACAATTGAACCCTAATAAGAGAATGAAAACCTGTAAAGATAAAAACCACATACCAGATCACAGCCATTACACAGTACACAACTCGTTCCATTCTTGTGTTTCACATAGTTTTGTGGACAATCGTAGACACATGTATTGTTCCACGGCCAACGTTCCAAATGTCTACACTCGTCTATTGTCACACAGTAATTGGTGTCTGTTAGCGGTATCCTAGAAAAGAAAGGAAGAATAGTTTCTTTTACTCAATACTGATTAATCTTTGTTATAGACAATCTTTATAAGATGAAAGGTTATTTTTCTTTCGTATATTTCTTTGTATTTTATTACGGAGAAATTGAGAAAAATTTCAGGTCGGCTTATTTTTACATATGTTTTCCCTCTTTTTGCATTCATTGTTAAATATGTTTTACATACGTTGGTGGTGGTTGCGACTGTTGGTCCTTTAGACCAAACATCTAACTCGTACAACTTTTGAGTCGCTTATAGAGCCGTATAATAAAAATGCATAGATTAAAATACCGTATCTATTATGATATAAAAATGTACCGTTATTCATATTTTTGAGTAAATGAGACGAAACATGGTAATTTATATCAATTTCACTGGATACATAAGATAGTAACAAAAAAATCTATTCAAAAGCACAGAGAAATACAATATACGTACTTAATTACAGGTAAACATGAATAAAAGAAGGGAAAAGACGAAAACAAGCAACTAAGTACCTAATTTAGCGTCGATACAGGGTCATTACTCAGGATTTGAGTTGGATATCGAACGTCGAGTTCCAATACTACGAATTTATAAATCTGTCCTTTTATTTCGCAAACAAAAGAGCAACAATTTATATTGAATCAAATGTTAATTTATTGAAAAATAATATTGTTACAATAAAAAACTTTTTGAAACTATTCATACACCGCAATTTCAATTTTTTTTATTTGTATATCCATGAATATGCACAACCACGTCATATTCCGCGCTGTGGTTATGTCGACGGCTTTTTTTACTTTATCGGTGTAATAACACGTTTCTTCGATATCCTCACTCTCAGCGAAACTACTAGTTTCACACAGCCATTATAGAGTTCAACACACATACACCGGCTTTCATTAAGTCCGAGTCTAACTCTTGACAATAGATGACAAACTCCAAATATATCATAAGTAAAACAAAACTATAGAATAGTATTGAAGTATAAATACGGGGTATTTGTTTAAAATGTCCTCATTTATTATATTTAACTTTTTGATCATTTTAAGGACCGTTAAACGTGTTTTTTAATAACTTTTTATTTGCTTACACAGTGGTACAAATCAAACAGATTGCTTACGTTCCATTCGGACATGTGTCGACGCATTTATCTTGATATGTATAATATCGGCAGAGTGAACAAATGGAGGCATTTCTTTTGAGACACCCCACGCACTCCGGGCTACATTTTTCCGCTTCGGGGCCCTCGAGGAAGCGTTGACATTTCCTGAAAATCTCTCTATCTTTGTGAAACTATACAAAAATCGCCCGGATTGATAATGTCAATGGCAATACGACAGTATAGTGTTGTATTCAAAAAATAAAAATTTGCGATGCCTCATTTTCGCTTACAAGCTTAAGCAAACACAAGCTTCAAGCTTGTATAATGGGCAACGGAGCAGGTAGGTCGTTTCTATGCTAATACATTACCGCTGCCCATGGACAGCTTGTTACAATCCACGCTGTGGTTGTGTTGCGGCTTCTTACGCCACTTAGCGGATATTCTTTAATCGGTGTCCGATATTCTCACCCACATACAGTACATTTTTTAAAAGTAAGGCGGCCAACAGATCAGGTGGGTCTCCTACATGGTAAGAGAAGACCCCCGCCCATGAGAAACCGCGTCACAGTTCTCGCATTGGTTGCGTTGCTAGCTTTTTTTACACCATTTAAGCGGACACTTACACCTACACTTTTACGCACTTAACCTTTTTTAAGGGCCTCCCATATCCTCACTCACTCAGCGAAACACAGTTCAAGTAACGTTTCACGCTGAGTTTTCTGTGAGCCCGTGGTATCGCTTTGGACGAGCCGGCCCAATAAGTACGTTCGCATATGCTTTAACATTTCACAGTAGTTTCCCATCCGTGGTTTCACTCTTGACGAGCCCTCCTAATTAGTGCGTCAGCATATGCTACGGCACGGCTCTCTCACGGGTAACACAGTATTAGACACTCGACCGGCCACTGTCAAGCCTTTTCAAAGATAAATATGTTAAAACTGTTTATTGTAGACAGCGTATCGTACCCCCACGACTTATAGCTTAGTTACAAGACTTCAATACATACTTCTTATGTTAACGGTGGCAAACGAGCAGGAGGCTCACCTTGGGCAAGCGGTCCTCCGCCCATGGACACCCCTAAACATTGCAGAGCCGCGGGTGCGTTGCCGGCCTTACTTATTATTCCAGCAGAAGTTAGTGGAGGCGTTGGTGGTACAGGTGCAAGGTAAAGTCTTGCATGGGTTGTATGTGTCGATGCCACTGAGTACGTGTCTTGCTTTTGGCGCTATGGCTGTCCAATCCACCGAATCCACATAACATGTGAGGGGACCTGGCCAGATGATGACTCCACCTCTGTCCACCTTCAGAAGGTTTCCAAGGCCTATCTGGAATGAGATGTTTACAAATACTTATCTGCCTCGCAGCTAAATGGGCTTATATGTCTACCACGAAGCGAGAGATATCGGATTCGATCCCTGTTCTGAATAAAATAAAACTACGTCAGTCTTTGGAAGGGCTTTATACATGTGGGAGAGTGTTGCTGAATCGAATGAAACACTAATTGGATCGTCTTGTTCGCGTCGTATCACGTGCTCACAGACTATCAGTGTGTAACAATACTTAATGCTCTCCCACAGGTAAGACAATGGTAAGACGCCCAGCCACTGTCAAGCCTATTCAAAGACCAACATAACTTATATACCAAATAACACAATTATTCAGACCGGATTGATACCCGCACTCATGACTTCGGTAGCTTACAAAATAGCGAACGATGAGGCTTTTACATTCCCTATTTAATTGCTGTCCAATGAAATTAAATTAAAAGATAAAACGTATTTCGGAATGTAATTTTATTATTTTAATATCAACTTGATGGTATACTAAATATAATCCAAATGTGGCTAAATTTTGATTGACGTCAATTTTTTTACGGCTTGGGAAATATCATATTTTTATTTACTCCTTGGTTTTGTAAATTCTATTTACAGGTACAATAACATTACCTCTACTAGAAAATAAAGAAACGACAATGTAAGTCTACATTAATAGACTTTATACATAGAATAGACATAGGTGTTATTAAACATCTTCGATTCACACAACTTAATTAATTTTTAGTGGTTTTAATTTAGTAGTAATTAACAATTAGTGGGCTGAACGTCCGAAGAGATACCACGGGCGTGATTACAGAATACTCAGCGTGAAACGATAGCCTTGATAGCCTCGTGGCTAAATGGTTTAATAGGATTACCATGAATCCCGAGGTATCGAGTTCGAAATCCGGTCCAGACAATTATAAATTATAATTTAATTTATAATTAACTCGGTCTCTGGAAGGATATGACAATAGCTGGGCGAGTGAGTTAGGATATCGGAGGCTCTTAAAAGTGCCGCTTAAGCGGCGTAAAAGGCCGGTAACACAACCAATGCGTGACTATGGCACGGTTATTCATTAGCGGTGGTGTTCTCTTACCATATAGGAGACCCACGTGCTCCGTTATTCACTATACAATAAAAAAATGAAAAAAAATGGCACACCTCTGTTAACTTCGGCATATTACTGATGATGAGAGCATAGTCATTGATCAAAGTGTTCCCTCGTACTCTCATTAAATTGGGGAACAGCCCACCTACAGATTCCAAACCCGACGCGCCGTATATCGCTACACATCCTGTCACCTGTAAAGTAAAAAAAGCATTAATTATGAAAAGTATTATACTTATATATATATACTATATGATCTTACCGATTAGAGCTTTAAAATACATTGAAAAATGAAATGACAGAATATTTGTCAGATCAATCGTAAATATCAACTTTTTTATTATATAGCGGGGAATGGAGCAAGGAAAACTCTGTACGGAGTGAAATGAGGTTCATAATTAAATTAATTATATACCTAAAAACATTTTTTATGTGTTATTTAGCGGACTATGGAGCCTGGTCTCCTATATATTTAGTAAGAGATTACTGCCGCCCATGGACAACCGCGCTTCGTTTTTTTACGCCACTTGAGCGGTATAATTTAGGAGCCGGAGTCATTCAACAAAACACTACAATTACGTTGTCTGTTAGTTCCATGAATTTTAGTCTGCCAAATAATCAGAAAATTTTTATAATTTTGTTTTTATTAATACTTTAAACACTAAACAAACTATTGGAAACATAAGTGCATTTGTTTCACGTCTCAAAATAATTACTTTTTAGAAAAGGCGTTACAGCTTTGACATGACAGGTTATCTTTTACTACAAAAAATACATACTATTTAGTTCTAGTATACTTAAACATTTGTTCCTGGTTTTTTCTTTATTAATTGCTTTAGTAAAATACATACGTTCTAGATAATGTTAAAAGCGTTACATTTTTTCATTAAACAGTAGAAGAATAAATAGGCACAACAAGGCTTGGCCCAATTTCCGTTTCTTTCCGTTTCATTGGGCCTTAAGTATTTTCACTCCCTCAAATCCGACAATAAACCTATCAGGAAATCTAGAAGCTAACTTTGTCTAACGTTTTCAATGCACATTCCGTTCAGATTGGAAACGATTTATTAAACTAAATGGATCAACGTTTTAGAACGTTTTGAAAAATCGTTCACCTTTATCGATGAAAGTATCACGATCAAAGCTTTTTGACGATTAATTATACTTTCCTAAGGGAGGATAGAATATTAAATGATATTTTTAGTATTGGATTGAAATTTACGGTTACTATATAAGATATTTTGAGATATTAGCCAAGTTGTTCTATAAGTCTACCATGAAACGACAGGCATTGGGTTCTAACCCCGGTCCGGACTATTATAATTTAATTTATTTGGTCTCTGGAAGGGTTTGATAATGCTCAGGCGAGTATGTTAATAGAGCCATCCAAAAAAGAATGAAATAATGTTTAATGAATTATTTATTTACATTTTATGTATATAAATGTATAAAAATGTATATTAATTTTTTAGAAAATAATAATAATAATGGTCAAAGGGGGAGGCTTATGGAGGCAGGAGACGTCTTACGGCTGAAATAATGATGATGATACATTTTTATTGTTTTGTGAGCAACGGAGCAGGTAGGCCTCCTATATAATAAGAGGTCGCTGCTGGACATGGACAAGCGCACCACAACCTGCGCCTTGATTGTGTTGCCGGCTTTTTACGCCACATAAACGATATTACTTCAATACCAGATATCCTCACACACTCAGCAAAATACAATACAAGTACTATTTGACGCTCATTTTTGTAAGCACGTATTATCATTTAGGTCGAACCGGCCAAAGAGTGCATCAACATAGCTCTTAAGACATATACCAAGTTCTTTCAGAGACCGATTAAATTATATTCAGACCGGGAATCGAAATCAGTACTTTAAAAGAACTCCCAACCACGACGCTCTTAAACAGCGATCCCCAACCCGTATCAGCGACGGACTGCTGGGAATTCAAGGACAGTTTTGACGAACCCCTTAATAAAATAATAGAAATTTATTAATAGTATTTATGTAAGGTCCAGAGATGATATCGTGGACCCCAAACATATACTCGGGACCCCGGGGTTCAGAGACCACAGGTTGGTAAAAACTGCTCTAGAATATACAGTCCTAATAAATTGGCCGCACTTAGATACAAAGCTTATAAAGATTATAAGCTCAAACGTTGGGATACAGTGAAGTTCAAAAGCAGCCATAATATTCATATTTAGATTCGCGTCGAACCTCATAACTTCGTAATAAAGTAATATTACTGCCAATTCTATACCGCAATACATTCTTGGGGACGGAATTTTTATTGAAATTTATTAATCTAGCACCGCTATATATAATATATGTATACATATATTAAATTATTAACAAAGCTTGACTATTGAGAGCGCCATGCTGAAGCATAATTATGCTAACGCATTTAATGGGCCGGTTCGTCCGAATTGATACTACGGGCTCACAGAATACTCAGCGTGAAATGGTAACTGCCATTAGTACAACTGTACTTGAAACGGTACTTCTACTAAGTTTCACTGAGTGAATGAGGATGTCGGAAGCCCTTAAAAATACTTCGTAAGCGACGCAAAAATCCGGCAACACAACCGATGCGCGGACTGTGGCGTGGTGGTGTACGGGCGGCGGTTTTCCCTTACCATATAGGGCACCCACGTGCTCCGTTATCTGGTATACCATAAAAAACATTATTTGTGTTTATATTATTAGTAATGCAGTATCATACCTCTTTTAATTTAGGGAAACTGACGTTGGTGAAATCGCGTTGCCTCGTCCTTTCCAATTGCAGCTTCAGATCGCCCAAAACCACAGTACACTTATCCAATTTGTGGAGAATATTTATTTTATTGATCAGAACGTCCAAACAGAAACCATGGTACTCATATACTTCATTAACATAGACCCCGTAGCCAACTTGAACTAAGCATAGTGTCATCCTGAAAAACATTTAAGCAAAGTTAATAATTATTTTCACAATTTTCAATTATTTTTCTACGAAAACCAAACATAAATCACTGGCGAATCGGTATTGTAAGCTAACGTGGAAGTCCGAGGTCGTTCCTAAATGTGAATAAAATATATATTGCTCTCTGGAAGGGCTGACAGTTGACAGTATTCGGGCACCTATCATAACACTCTCCTACTCATGGGAGAGCCATATTGATGCTTTAATTGGGGCGGCTCGTCCGATGTGATACAACGGGCTCACAGACAACTCAGCGTGAACTGTGTTTCGCTGAGTGAGTTAGGATATCGGAGGCCTTTAAAAAATGCCGCTTAACTTTCGTAAAAAGCCGGCAACAAAACAAATGCGCAAACTGTGACGCGGTTGTCCATGGGCGGCGGTGTCCTCTTACCATATAGCAGACCCACCTCCTCCGTTGTCCGATTTACTATAAAGGAACCGTAATTATTAATTGATTTTAAATATATCTATAATTATACAGTTTTAGTAACAAAGGATACATTATATACAGTACATGCCTTCAGAAAAGGCATCTTATAAATTTGTATACGGAATGTTAGCAATTAATATTATCAGAAACAACCCCAAGTTTCCGCGCTGAGCAAACATTATACAAAATAGTCTTATTTGACACTAGACCTCTGCCCTAAACAAATTGAATTTGAGAGACCTCCAATTGTCCAATCTTTGAAACTCATTAGTTATGACCCGTCTTGCGGTCAATAGGATGCGGGGTTGCCCAATGTGACCCTCAATTTCTATTTATTATTTAAAATATACCCATTTGATTTTAAATGCTATTTTTTTCTGGATACGGTGGCAAACGAGCTGGAGGCCCACCTAACTTAAACGATCTTCCGCTCATGGACACGCTCTTTTAAGGTTCCCAAGTCGTATTGGTTTGGAAGTACCTCTGCAGGCAGCTGTTTCCACAGCGTGGTGATGAGCGGCATAAAATTCCTTCGGATATCACTTCGAATAATCCGGCCCAATTTGTGTGCCAGCATGAACTTCATGCTTCTCCCATGGGTGCGCCACCGGTAAGACACTTGCCCGGCCGGACTGTGCAGCCCTTCCAAAGATTGGTTAAATTTTAAATATTAGAACCGGGATTCGAACCCGATACCTCTCGCTACGTGGAATTATAAAACCAATATGCTACGAGGCTCTCAAAATTAATTAATAGCGCTCAGCAACGCAACCAAAGCAATGATTGTGGCGCGTCTTTGGGCGGTGATTTCTTACCATAAACTTGCCTGCTCTACTGCCCGGCTATAAGTACTATAATTTATGCAAAATTTTATATTAATATAAAATACACTGTAAATAGTTCCAACCCATTGCGTGATGAAGAGCGATTCACAGAAAATGATAGTCCGCAAATGGCAACATTGGATATCTCGTACGCATAAAAGTAATCGATTTATTAAGATGATTCATATGATCGTATGGAATTCGAACGCAATAATTACGGTGTTATTTTGATTAATTAACAATGTTTTATTTATACACCGCTAGAGAGCAATTAATTGAATTTGTATTTATTAATAATGAATAAAATATCTTATCTACAAATTAATATGAGTATAATAGGTAGTATTTTCCTGTTTCGATACATACAGTCGAACTGTTTTTAATTTTTTTCAATAAATTTTTTTTAATGATTATTGTTATTTTAATGTTTTCACTTACCTTCGTAATTTTTTATTGTAGTTTTCTTTTTGTTGTACAGGTAAATTTTAAATAAATAAAAATATAACCTATTCGTGCATTAATAAGTTAAAAACTGAACTACATTGAGCGATTGAGTTTCTTGTATTCTGTAAATAATCACAGAGACTTACATTATTAACGCTGACGCCATCTTGATTTCAGTTTTTCTTTTCCGCCAACTTTTTTATATTTCTTTTGCGAATAAACTTTTGACCTCTGCTTAATAAGCCTCAAGAGCTTCAATGTCCCAAATGAGAAGCACATTGTTAACAGGTCTTGCCATAATTCACATTTCTTCACCTACAAAAAATAAACTCATATAAAAACTGTAAACTCGGAACGAATTGGCAAAGCATGTTAATTTAAATACCAATCTTGGGTAAATAACCTCATCATTTCACTCGTAAGACGTCCACTGCTGGACATAGGCCTCCCTCTTGGACTTCCACGGATACCTGTCGGAGGCGACCTGCATCCAGCGTCTTCCGGCGACCTTTATAAGGCACTACCGTCTAAACGGGTAAATAACCTACTCTCTGGCAAAATATGTAACCTATTTATATCTCAACACTGGCACTTGGTAATTGAATTTTGCTTTTTGTCAAAAATTATGACTTATTTTAATTTAATTAAATTATACGAATAATTTTATGGCGACTGAGCTTAGTTACAATCTAATTTACAATAGATATTCTTGGATTAACAAATGATAAAAAATATATAAGACAATAAGTGTTATTTAATCTTTTTGTGATGTGATTAGGAATTTAATTTAATAAGAATATATCATGTGTTGCTCCAGAAATATAAATTTCATTTTAGTGTGGAATTTATCTACAAATTATAGAAAACACAACTCACCTAAAATATGAAAACGACATTTAAAGAATATTATTTAAATTAACAATCCTTACAATAACATTTTCTTATTAATTGTATCAATCTACGTTTTTAACAAAAATTACGTGTCAGCCTTGACATCTATCAAATTCGCTTTAATTACCAGCCAGCTATACAAATTAAAGAAATATATTTTATTTACAAATATAAAAGAAAATCTGACTATTTTAAGCTAAAAGTGTATTTTCTTATTGTTAAACAATTCAATATGAATTCTTAATTTACAATTGACAATAATTGTAATGAATGTTTTTTTTATACTGCTAAAATCAAATTCTTTTTTAAAGTGTTCTGTTTTGTGCGGCCTCGTATTTACAACGACAAATGTATGTCTGTGAGACTTTTATAGTCAAAGAGAATATTATTAAAAAATTGTTTTAAGCATATTAAATAAAGAGATTATTTTTTTTAATAAATGACAATTTGTAATCGATAAATTATTATTAATATCCGACTCTTTAATTAAAATTTAACGCTTTAAATAAATTTTCTTAACACTGACAGTTTGTAAATGTTTTTTAAATGAAGTTTTTGTTTACTTTTTGTTTCTGTGAGACATATTTAATTATTAGTTTAATATAAATAATATTTAAGGAATGCGTATCGTGTGCTTCTAAACAAAAAGACAATGACTCGATTTTATTTTAATATTGATATAAAAAACGGTTTTATAACATTTTAAATTTTAATACTACAATTTGACACGTTAAATTATTTAATTGTTTTGCAATAATATCATCATCATCATATCATCAACCTATTCAAGTCCACTGCTGGACATAGGCTTCCCCCTGTTTTAACATTATACAACAATATAGAATAATAGGACAATATAGAATATATGAACAATATAGAAGTTATTAACAATATAGAAGAATGAAAATCTAGTATAGTATGTATTTTAAAGTAAAAAAAAAGTCGGTTGGGCCGATTCGGATTTGAGTGACATTCAAAGTGACAAAAGCGTTCTATATTAGATTATTATTCTTATATTATCTATATAAGAATAAAAGATTATATATCTGTATAATCTTTTCTTTAAATATGTTTAGCGTAAGAAGTGAAATCACTAATATATATGTTTACGGATTCTCAGATCCCTATCTGATAAACGCATAAAATTTCATAAGAATCTGTTGAGTCGATTCAGGTTTGGCAATAAACAATGCAACTCAATAATTATATATACGATTATTTTATATAAAATTCTCGTGTCACAATGTTCGTTCCCATACTCCTTCGAAGCTTGAACGATGTTTATGAAAAAGTTACCCACCCCTAACATTTTTATTAAAAAAAAATATATATATATATTTTTTTTTTTTTATGTGACATGAAGAAATACACATAGCTCTAAATTTTGATCCTTCTACGATCAACCCTTTTTTGGTAATAGGGATATTAGTCCTTGATAATGTATGTGGCAAAACAACGTTTGCCGGTGTTTGCTAGTTTTCATATATTATTCACGTAAAAATATACCTAACTGTATCTATTTCTCGATTTATTTTAACAGCACGGTACTTCCATGAATAAAACGTTTTTCATCTATTTACAAAGCGGTAGTCTCCAAGAATTTTCCTTTTGAGAGTTTCAATTCAGACAATTTTCTCAGGAACTGAGTGTCACAGCTCAGTGTCGCCACCTGAAGAAAACTCCAGAAAGGGAAATCGATTGCTTCATACGCTTGAAGGCCTCGTTACTAAATGTAAGAGAGCCATGTTGACGTACTAATTGGGCCAGTTCGTCAGTAGTGATACCAAGGGCTCACAGAATACCACCGTAAATACTTGAACTGTTTCGGTGAATGATAGGCGGTACAATTTTATGAACCACCGATATTCTCAGATAGATCAGCATGTTTCAGCATGGCTCTCCTACGGGTTGGACAGTGTTAAGCCACTCACGATGTTAAGACGACAAGCCCGGCCACTGTCAAGCCGTCAAGTTTTTATTGTTCGGACCGGGATTCGAAGCATATACCTCTCGTTTCGTGGTAAGCTTATAAAACTACATAGTTACAAGGGTCTTAAAATGGAATATCCTGAGAAAAGTATCAGCAAAGCTGGTTCAGCCGTTCTGAAGATTTACTCTTAGTACATAAACATTAACACATTCAGCAATTAATTTTTTATTATATATTTCGTTTAAATAAACTAACAAAATTTATATCCATAAATATTAAAAAGAAAGCTAATTTAACTTCACAATACAACGCTTTACGTCATAATATTGTTGTAAGTCCTTAAAAGACCACCGTTTTTGGTGGCAACTAGTTTTTCGGCCGGTTTTTGACATATAAAAAGTAACATCAACAATCCCTTAGCTAATATCAAATAAGTAACAATACTTACCAAACACAGAGCCGGGTCGAAATTGCATAAACCTTGGCGTAATTAAAAATTTTCGAACAAAAGACCGAAACGTAAGTCAAAACGAGAAAGATTACTGACGTTTCGGTGCAAAAAAACACAAAAAAACAAGATGGCGGCGAAATTACGATAAATTTCACATACAGGCTGCTGGCGTTTCGCTGTATGGAACAGGAAATGTTGATATTTATAATTAATGTTATCAAAGAGGAAAATAATATTAATTTATTAAATGCAGCCGTGCGAAATAGTGTTACGAATCGTACTGACGTTACATCTGGTTAGTGTAAATTATTTAATTATACTTGTTAAGGTTCGATAGGCTCTTCATTTAGGACCCTGACCTTAGGAGGTCGCCTCGCATACTTATAGGATGTTCAAAATATAATATAATAAATAAAACAAGCCATCGAGAGTCATGCCGAAGCATATGCTGACGCACTAAATGAACCGGTATATAAATTTCCTACAGTTATACAAAAGTACAGGGTTCAAAGTAGGTACTATCTGAATAATATTTATTAATTATTCTCTTCCTGCAGCTTAGAGGTGCTTGGCTTGTTCTTGCGGCAGGGCGAGTGTTTTAACAATGTTTTAACTCGTGTGAGAGGCATGCCAAAGCATATGCTGACGCATTAATTAGACAGGCTTGTCTAGTGTTACCATGGGACAAATAAATCTCTAAAATCATTGTGAGTGAGTGGTTTTATATGTTGCCGTAAAAAAAGGTATACAGGATTGTAATTCCGGTGTGAATATTATTTAAAACTTTCTGTCTTTGTTGTCTGTATTGCTTGGCAGCGGCTGGGCGTGTCTTAACACTGACTTTTCATATGAGAGCCATTTTTTTTTAGAAATGAGAAACGCTGTTGGCCTTCACAGTTTCTCGCGGTCTTTTGGGGCGAGCCTTAGGCTCACCGAGAATTTTGTGCCGCGACTAGCACAAGGGCGTCTCCTGCGAGACACGAACGTGATCGCCATGCTATATATGTTGAAGTACTAATTGGGCAGATTCATCTGGAGTAATAGCATAGGCTCACAAAATACCAGCTTCAATACTATTAAGAAAAAATAAATCTAATATATAAAATTTCTAAGATACAAAGTTGGTTACCGTAATCCTCTTGAACGGCTTTGCCGATTTTTACCAAATGTTATATGCGTATCTAGTAGGTCTGAGAATTTGCTACCATTTTTTAGATTATTAGGATAAGAGTTATTCACCCTTAAATTTTTTAATTTTATCTTTGTACGATTTTTTTTTGTAATGTGGCATTAAAAATACATACAATCCTAATTTTTTTCCTTTTTTTATAATGATTCCTTATTTGTTAATAGGTATATTAGTCCTTGATAATGTATGTGGTAAAACAACGTTTACCGGGGTAAGCTAGTATTATATAATTAAATAGATATACAGAACAAACATTTTAAAATTTCGCACCAATGAACTAATGTCTGATGTCATAATGTCATACGCAATATGTGTAATGTGTAATCATACAAAATTAAAGTAGGTTAGGTTTAAAATATATATTTATAGGTATAATAATATACATATATATATATATGTAATTATGTTTAAAATATATATAAAATATATAGCTTATAATTAGGATTAAAATTTCAACTCAAATATATGTAAACAATATTCTGAATTCAAAATATGCAAACAAATAAATGGGTTTTCTAGTTTTTCTCTAACGTTCTGTAATACCATAATGAAATTATCATGTCATTTATCAGTTAAGCTGGACTGCGCATTTAGAATGACTCTTTTGTCTTTTATACAGTAATAAATGCAATCTAATAACGTATTATCAAAATAGAATTTATAAATATATATGTTTTATATCTATTCCATAGTTTTAGAGATGATATTTTTAGTCTTACTGATATAACCTCGTATTTATAGAGCCTCGTAGCTTAATGGTTTTAAAAGACTAACACGAAGCGAGAGGTATCGGGTTCGAATCTCGATCCGGACACTTATAATTTAATTTATAATTTATTTGGTATCTGGAACGGCTTAACAGTGGATGGGCGTGTCTTAATAGTGTCGCACCCGTGATAGAGTTATGCTGAACATATGAGGATGTACTAATTGGGCCGACTCGTCCGAAGTAATACCACAGTCTTACAGAATACTCAAAATGAAACGGTACTTGTACTGTATGTATTTCGTAGAATGACAGGATATCGGAGCCCTTCAAAGTACCGCTTAAAAGGCGTACAGAGCCGGCAACACAACCCATATATACTATAGGATATGTACCGATAGAATGTATAACGGACAACGGAGCAGGTGGATCTCCTATATGGTTATAGAATACAGCCGTCCATGGACAACTACGTCACAGTTCGCGCATAGGATGTGTTATTGCCTTTTTACGCCTTAAACGTCATTTATAAGTAGCTCAGCCTTACTCACTCAGCGAAACAGTACATACAGTTTCACATACTACTTTTCACACTGAGTATTCTGTGAGCTCGTGGTACCACTTTGGATTAGCCAGCCTAGTTAGTGTGTCAGCATATACTGCTACTACTCTCTCACGAGACGACATATCGCCTAGATATCAATACAATAATATCTAAATGAGGCTTTCTAGGGATTGGAAGTATATTTGAGTCGAAGTTGTATCTCAAAAGTGAAAATACAAGTGGAAGTTAATTACTCCAGCTGGCTCTGAGGTTCGACAGGATTTAGGCCAGAGCAGTTAGGCACTTTAACATGAAAAAATTATACTTCTTCAAGGATTTTCTTAAAACTCGGAGATTAGGTCAAATAAAATTAAAATTATATATTTGGCTATATTATATGTTTTTTATTATAATAATGGAGAACTGGCGTCGATTCTCTATCATCATATAGTTCTTTGTGACTTTTATTCAAAATAAAATATTATTAAACACACTTAATATAGTAATTGAAAGTTCGCAATGATGCGAAGACTATATGGTAATAAAAATTTAATACAATACATACGCAGACACTAAAGCGACTTTCAGGTCGCAGGTCGCCTCTGGCAGATGTTCATGGAGCTTCCAAGGAGGAGAGCTATGTCCAGCAGTGGACGCCTTACGGCTTACAAAATGATTATGATGATGAAAGCGACTTAATTAGCTTTTGACACATAAGTTTTGTTTAATTTAGTTAGCCTCGTAGCTTAGTGGTCTTGTAAGCCTACCATGAAGCGAAATATATCTGATTCGATCCCCGGTCCGAATAAACCTTGGAAGTACCCACTACAAGGCTGTGTCTTAACCGTGTGTAGACTAATTGCATTAATTTAGACGACTCATCCGAAGTGATACAGCCGGCTAAAAGAATACACAGCAAGAAACGATATTTCTACTGCGTTGTGAGTGGCTGAGGATTTTGTTTGCCCTAGAAATTAAGCTGCTTAAGGGGCATTAACAGCTGGAAAGACAACCAAAGACCGGTTGTCCATGAGCGGCAATGTTCTCTTACCATATAGGACACCCACTTGCTCCGTTATCCACTATATTATAAAAACTAATAATTTTGTTAGAAAATCGTGTGGCTTTGGGTTTTTAATATTAAAATGTAAATTTATTTGAGGCATGCTGTATATTGTTACGAAGGCCCTCGGGTCAAGTGGTCTTAACGAGTAATATTGCATTTTGTACACAACATAGACCGGGGAGTGCATGCTTGTGTAAAGATAGCTTCATACTTGAGTGTCGTCTTATGGCTCCTTGTTGTACCAACTAAAGCTTAACTTCTCTCTTCAAATTACTTCATATTACAGTAGCTACTCCAGCAGACATTGTTTTGCCGTATAAAATATTACAAAGACGGAACTTTAATTATTTATTTCAATAACATTTTTAATAGAATTTTAATTGTTTATTTTTAGCAACAAAGGGAAAGCCATGCTGAAGCATATGCTTGTCCGAAACGATACCACGGGCTCACAGAATATATACTTAGCGTGAAACGGTACTTGTATTGTATTTTTCTGAGTGAGTGAGGATATCGGAAATACTTGAAATTATGCTCGTTAAGCGGCGTAAAATTCCGGCAACACAACAATTGCGCGAACTGTGGCGCGGTTATTCATGGGCGGTAGTGTTAATCTCTTTCCATATAGGAGACCCACCTGCTCAGTTTTCTGCTATAGAATAAAAAAAAGTCCTAGAAACAAAAAACCGAAGGTGTCACACGTTCTTGGTCTATAAATCGCAAAATATTTTTACATAGATAATGTATTTTATTTCACTGGGTATTTCACATTTAATATCTATAACATTTAGAGATATTTTGTTGTGTTAGGTTATAAACTTATTAAAAAATCGAGGCTGATTCATTAGAATGTTGAAAATTATGACTTGTAACTATGTAATTTTAACTCTTGAATCATAGAAAAATTTTGTACAAACAAAAAATGAATTGTACTACACTTAAAATTTAATGTTATGAAAGATAGATGTTGACTGATTCTCATTCCTAGGTCATACATTTGTACTCAAAATTGCATAAGAATCGTTTGAGTGCATTCGAAAGAGTTCGTTAACAAATATCGTTACAAGAAAATTTTATCTTTAATATATATTTATATTGAAAGATATTGTACTCACCAAAAAATTGAGAAGCAATTTAAAATATAACAATATTATAACGTTATATGGATATAATCATTCTTGAAGGACCGTTAATATATATTTAATTGATTTAAATTTATTCACCAAAATTACTATGATTATATTAATTAACTATATCACATATAAAGACCTCACAAAAAAAAGTGAAAATGGATATCACCACCAAACACCGTTGCACGTTGTAAAGTATATTGGACTTTGCCAGTGTTTTTGTGCGCCTCATGTATAAAAATTAACTTGTTTTCTATATTGACGCTTCACCTGTGCTTCAATTGACATACTAAACAAACAAACGACTTCCAGGTGCGTTGTTGCCTTTTAAAATGTGAGTATGTACATAAAAGAAGAGTATAACATTATATTTTGTAGATGCATCGACATATTTCCAACATTCATTTGAATTCATTCATGTCTTTTTGATCATCAAACTAAAAATCGTTATTGGTTAATAATAATTAAATCTCTATGAAAAACATAATACCTATAAAGTTTTATATTTCATCGGTAGTTACCTAGGATTAGGAAATACCTAAATTCTTCACAGAATATAAAATTTTATAATTTTTTTGATTGTTATAATACATCAATATGCTTTAATAAATTTAAAAACTATACGTTTATGCTTTAATAATTTCTTCTTATATTTTTGGCTTCTGTGTGATTCGCGAATACAATTTTACCAGTGTCAGTATGAAATTTACATAAATAACGACAGAGAATCGGGCGAGCATATAAAGAAAGTTTAAATGAAGATATAAATTATATAATGAACCAACATTCTTTATTAATTTTATGAATTATAATAGATGTAATAATGGTACATAGTATATTATAACAATTACCTACTGTCATATGTCATTTGATGGCATTCGCTGTCACTAAATTTCAGTTGCATCAAATTTCTGAGCTTACTTCGCTCTGGGCAAGAGAGACTTGTTTACAAAATATTAATACGTATTCGAGCTTCTGCTTTACTTTTAAAAAAATATTACAGAATCCCTGTGCTATCTATATATATAAATAAAAGCTTCATTTATTACATTTAAGAATGACTAACGTGATAAATATACCAAAGTAAATAATATCTTGATGTGAAATGTTTTAACCATTAAAGTCATAATCTTGTAACTAAGTTATTTTACTACCCTAGGAAAAAGAGTAACAGTAAGTTAAAACAAAATTCTAATCCACAACAGAACATTGCAAATGAAATGACTAATATTAGTATTATTAATCAAAGAATACTATGAACAATAATACAAAACCATACAGTTTTAGCAATAATACAATTCCGTAATCACCTTCATTATTATTTTCTAGTTGAGATAGGGTATGTGGTCTTAGTTATAAAGTCAATTTGGTAATTTATTTTATAGGCTTCTTCATAGGGGGTGTTTCAAATTCAATTACAAAAAAAATTGTTCGATGTTCAATACACCAAGTAAAAATAATATATGTGGTAAGTTTAAAAGCACTGCTATATTATATAAATTTAGTCCTAAGAGTTTCTACATGACATTTATATAATTATTTAGTTAAACATATAACTTTTTAATTGTATCATATATATATAAAATTGCTTGGTAAATATCTGAATAAGAAAGATAGAATAATGTCTCCACTCTCACCTATTTCAAAGACTGAATCAGTGTTAAGTTTAAATCAATTATTCATATAGAGCACATGTTTTAATTAACACAAGTTCAAGTAATTGTTCCTTGAAAAGAAAATTGAAGAAGAGTCAGTTTCTAATTTTCTTAATCATATAATTCTAAATAGGGTGATTTTTTTTGTGTCAAACCAAAATATCTATTGAAGTCTAGATGTAATATAATATAGGCTATATTATTTAGAAAGAGTGAATTTTTAATGAAATATTTTTTAAAATTAGTCAAATAGTTTTAGAAATAATCTGTAAACTTTTCTTTTTTAGAAAAATCAATTTCTCTTATCATGAATCGTCCTAAAGGTAAATCTTTTCCAATATGTTATGTGTGTGTTTTTTTGTTGAGCCTGTTTAATTAACACTACTAAATTATTATATCTTCTTAGAACCAATATAGAGTTCATTTATTTGCACATTTTAGCTCTGCTGCCTTGTCATCCGTGGACAAATTTTTCTCCAAATATTTTTATTAATCTCACTCAATAAAATTATTATTTTTTACTCGGAGCTTAATAGAATACATTACAAATATTGTGTATTTTTATTCATATTAGTCATATTTATCATATAAAAATTGTATTTTACTTTTTAGTGCATTGTGATATTTGATGATTTGAGATTTAGCAACATTCAGCCTCTAATTTATGCTTTCAAAACTTTTAAATTATATCCTATATTATATATTTCAGGTATCCCTATTACATTTTTGGAGCGCCAAAAGAATCAAAATGCCATAATGCCTCAAATAGGTAAAAAAAATAGCTTTTGCATTGTGTTTCGTATTTCAAAAATTGTTTTTTTAATAAACATTAGACATTTTCAATCTTTTTGCTCTTGTTATTTTTGGACAAGAAATAAAGTTCCCATAAAAATAAATTCTTATTGCTATTATTTTTGCAAATCATAACTCTAAACAATAATGTGAATAATACTCTAAATTTATATGATAGTCACTTATGTTTGTGTATTTGTGATGTAGGGTGTAATCTCTGGATCTACTGAACTGATCTTAAACATTCTTTTACCAATAGAAAGCTTAGTTATTTGTGAGAAGCATGATAGGCCTTTTGATTTTTCGTGGTATTCGGATTTGTAAATAAAATCGCAACCGCGCCATAGTGCGCGCTTTTGTTATGCTGCTTTCATTTTACGCCGCTTATGCGTTTAATTTCAAGGACCTACGATATCTCTTTTCACTAAGCGAAACAGTTCAGGTGACGTTTTACGCCGCGCATTCTGTGAACCCGTGGTATCACTTAGGACGAGCTCGTCCAAATTAGTGCGTCAGCATATGCTTCAGCATGGCTCTCCCATGTGGAGAGGCACTCGTTAAGTGGTTTATTTGTATTACTTAGTGTGTGTATTAATATAGAATATTTGTTTTTTCAGTTGAACCGTACGAAGTGCCGAAGACAATAACTGTAAGCCAAAAGATTCCGTACGTACAACGGATGCCGACGAATCCTCCCGAAATTCAACAAATGCAATCTCAAGCTAATCAAATTTACAGTCCTGTGCAAATTCAAATGGCGCATCCCCATATGCCTGGACAGCTACAAATGCCTGGACAACAAGGAATGATTGGGCAACAACCACCTATGATTAGACAGCCACCCCCACTGATGAGCCAACAAATACAATGGCCAGGGCAGCCAAAAATGTTATCACAACCCAACATATATGCCCAAACTTATATTCCCCTCGTACCCATACAAATTGATAGTCAAAATATTTCAACGAATGCTAAGGAACAATATTCACCCAGCGATATATATGATAATTGTCAATCAGGAAATGGTTAGGATGAGTTTTTATTAATTTAAAACAGTGGTTTCAAAATTTAACAATTTTGTTTAATCCAGTGCACCCCCATGCTACATTACTATCAGTTACTAAATTCCGAAAAAAAGTGAAGATTATATTTACAAGATTAGAGTTTCCATGACGAATTGACACTTCGAAAAAAACTTGTTTTTTTATAAATCCGGCAACGCACGGCCTTGCTAAGGCTAGGGGTGTCCATGGGTGCGGGACCGCTTATCCAAAACGAGCCTCCTGCTCCTTTGCCATTTGAAAGTATTATGTAACTAAATAGGATTTTTTAAAATTAAATATGGTTAAAAAAACAAAATAAAATTAAAAATACTTTCAGAGTCAGAACATTCAAATTCTTCCGATGAGGTGGTAAGCAAGCAGAAGCGTAAGAGTGCCTTCGATAGATTGGGTCCACACACACAGACAAACAAAACACCCAAATTAACCATAAATTTGTGCCTTGGCAAGGACCAACCTGTTAGGTAAATGTAATTTATTATTAACTATACCGCGGCAAGTATTTTGCCATGTATGTACATTTATTTAAAACTAATACAACATAATCAATAAAAAACAGGATAAAAAATAATTGTAAAGGTAAAAAGAGGTTTGTGTACCCCACCATAAGTGCGTAATAAATCTTACACTTTTTTATGATATAGCGAAACGAATCATGTGTAGCGATATCCGCGCTACAGTCGATCGTGGATCATTTGTCCATAGGCGGCGGTGTTCTCTTACTATATAGGAAACAAACCTTCATTTTCTGCTGTACCATAAAAAAGGAAATAAATATTATTATAGGCGCCTAAACGTCTTGGTGTTTCATTTACAGGGAGGTTATTGAAGAGATCAAAGAGATACAGGTGCACGAACGCGATGAGATTCTGACAAGTTTGGATCCAATTGTGGCGAAATTTCGTTCGCACTGGCCATGGAAGAAAAATATTCCGTTTAGTAAAACAGTTACCTTGCAATCTTCTAAGGTGAGGATTTTTTTCATGAAAATGGTAGCAAACGAGTAGGAGGCTCGTCTAGGATAAGCGGTTCACCCATGGAAACCTTCAAGCCGGCAGAGCCTTATTATGATGGAACCCAAGTCGATGAAGTTTTGTCATTTTTTTTATAAAGATTACATTTTTATATAAACATTACATTTTTTTGAAATTTATATATATTTCCAATACAATTCATACGTTCATTAGTCTTGTAATTACAAGATTTAACTGAATAGTACAATAACAAACCATTTATCAAAGCGAGAGATATCGGGTTCGAATCCCTTTCCGGACATTTTAAATTATAATTTATTCCATCTCTGGAGGGTCTTGACAGTGGCCGGGCGAGTGTCTTAATACTGTCACACCCGTGGGAGAGTCATGCTGACGCACTAATTGGGCAGATTCGTCCGAAGTAATACCACGGGCTTACAGAATACTCAGCGTGAAACGGTACTCGTACTGTGTTTCGTATAATGAGTGTGTACATCGGAAGTCTTTAAAAGTAACCACGGTATGTTTAAAAGACCTCCGATATCCTTACTCATCGAAACATAGTAGAAGCACTATTTCACGCTGAGTATTCTGTGAGCTCGTGGTATCAATACGGACGAGCCGGCCCAATTTATGCGTCAGCATATGCTTCATCTTGGCTCTCCCCTCGGTGAAAACCTATTAAAATGGTACCTAATAAATGATTATTATTTATCATTTTTATGCTAGAATATTGTTATATATTATATTTACGTTTTTCAGACGGTTATGATGTTAGAACGAGAACAGATAGAAGAGGAATACAAAAATGACAATTTGTTTATAATTGTCTCTGTGAGTATTAAGTTTTTATTAATAAAACTTATCCTAAATACCTCAGTGCCTGAAGACGAAAGTCTTCAACCAGTGCGTGTTGCCAGTGTTGATATACGGGTCTGAAACGTGGTCGCTTACGATGGGTCTGATGGAGAAGCTCAGAGTCACTCAGCGAGCTATGGAGAGGGCAATGCTCGGAGTCTCGCTGCGAGATAAAATCAGAAA